>CAUYQG010111717.1:0-12111 GCA_963574415.1 Tarsius wallacei | reverse complement strand
GGGCCCTGTTTCAGTCTTCTACATGTGGTCAGTTTTCTCAGCACCATTTTCTGAATAGGTTCTCCTCTTCCCAGTGGTTGTTGGTGGAGGCTTTGTTGAAGATGAGTTGGTTGAGAAATTGAGGTTTTGCTTCTGGAATCTCCTTCCTGTTTCATTGGTCTATATGCCTGTTCTTGTACCAATACCAGGCTGTTTTGATTATTGTAGCCTTATATTAAAGTTTAAAGTCTGGAAATGTTTGTTTCTTTTGCTAAGGATTGTTTGGACAATTTGTGGTCATTAATGTTTCCATATGAATTTCTGTATTGTCATTTCCAGGTCTGAGAAGAATGATGTTAGCAATCTAATGAATATTGCGTTGAATCTGTAGTTTGCCTTTTGTAGGATGTACATCTTAACAATGTTGATTCTTCCTATCCATGAGCATGGACTGTTTTTCCACTTGTTTGCATCTTTTTTGATTTCTTTCAGCAGTGTTTTATAGTTTTCATTGTAAAGGTCTTTCACTTCTCTGGTTAGAAAGATGCCAAGGTATTGATGTGTGTGTGTGTGTGTGTATGTGTGTGTGTCCATTGTGAATGGGATTGTGCTTTTTATTTGGTTCTCTGCCTGTTTGTTGTTGGTGTATGAGAATGTGACTGTCTTTTACATTTATTTTGCATCCTGAGACTTTGCCCAAGTCCTTTATCAGTGCCAGGAGGTTTTTGACAGATTCTCTTGGATTTTTGAGGTATAGTATCATATCGTCAGCAAAGAGAGATAACTTAACTTCCTCTTTTCTATTTCGATATCCCTAATTTTCTTCTCTTGTCTGATTGCTCTAGCTAGGACTTCCAACACTATGTTGAACAAGAGGGGTAAGAGTGAGCAACCTTGTCTTATACCGGTTTTCAGGGGAAATGCTTTGTTTCTGTCTGTTTAGCAATATGTTGGCTGTGGGTTTATTGTAGATGGTTCTTACTATTTTGAGGTATGTTCCCTCTGTGTCTAAGTGTTTAAGGGTTTTTATCAAGAAGGGATGCGGGTTTTTATTGAAAGCTTTTTCTGCATCTAATGATATAATCATGTGATTCTTGTTTTTACATCTGTTGATGTATTTAATTATGTTTATGGTCTTGTGGATGTTGAATCAGCCCTGCATCCTGGGGATAAAGCCTACTTGGTCATGGTGGATGATTTTTGAGATGTGTTTTTGGATTTGATTTGCTGGAATCTTGTTGAGAATTTTTGCATATATATTCATCAGGGATATTGGCCCGTAGTTCTCTTTCTTTACCTGGTTTGGGTATCAGTGTGATGTTAGCTTCATAAAATGATTGGGTATCTATTGGCTGCTCCTATGTCTTCTTCTGAGAAGTGTCTATTCATATCTTTTGCTCATTTTTAAATAGGGTTGTTTGTTTGTTTTTTTTCTTTCAGCATATTTGAGTTCCTTATAGATCCTGAATGTTAGGCCTTTATCAGATTTACAGTTGGCAAATATTTTTTCCCATTCTGTGAGTTCTCTCCCCACTCTCTTGATGGTTTCTTTTGCTTTGTAGAAGCTTTTCAGTTTGATGAGGTCCCACTTGTCTATCTTATCTTTTATGGCATTTGCTTTTGGAGAGTTGATCAGGAATTGGTTGCCTATTCCAACTTCCATAAGGGTGTTTCCTACATTTTCTTCAGGGATTTTATAGTTTCAGGTTTTACATTTAGGTCTTTGATCCATTTAGAAATGATTTTTGTGTATGGTGAGAGGTAGGAGTCCTGTTTCAGTCTTCTGCATGTGGTCAGCTAATTTTCCCAGCACCATTTACTGAATAGGTTCTCCTCTCTCCATTGGCTGTTGGTGGAGACTTTGTCGAAGATGAGTTGTTTGAGGAATTGAGGTTTTGCTTCCAGAATCTCTATCCTGTTTCATTGGTCTATGTCAGCCTCACTAATCGTCAAAGAAATGCAAATTAAAACCACACTGAGATACCAACTAAATCCAGTCAGGATGGCCATCATCGATAACTCAAAAAATAACAGATGCTGGAGAGGATGTGGGGAAAGGGAACATTTCTACACTGTTGGTGGGAATTTAAACTAGTACAACCTCTGTGGAAAACAGTGTGGTGATTTCTTAAAAATTTGAAAATCGACCTTCTATATGACCCAGCAATCTCCCTTCTGGGAATATACCCGGAGGAACTCAAATCACTCTATAATAAAGATACCTGCACATGCATGTTTATTGCAGCATTATTCACAATAGCAAAAACATGGAGCCAAACATGCTGCCCATCAAAAAGAAGAAATAAAGAAAATGTGGATAAAGAAAATGTGGTACATTTACACGATGGAATATTATGCAGCCATAAAGAAAAACAAAATTATGAACTTTGCAGCAACCTGGATGGAATTAGAGTCTATCATACTCAGTGATTTATCACAGAAACAAAGAACTGAGTACTACATGTACTCACTGATAAGTGGACCCCGAACATTAATCATAATACTATAAGAAAGGGGTTGGCAAAAGGGGGATCCTGCCGGGGGGTTGGGACACATAACATCAATAAGTGTACCCACCACACTTTACCTGTGTAATGACCACATATGTGCCTAATTCTCATTTGTACCCCACATTTTAAAAATGAAACAAAATAATTATTAAAAAATGATTTGGGGATTTTTTTTTAGGTAATGTAATTTGTTGCTATATAATTATTCATAGTAGGCTTTTATGATCCTTTGTACTTCTATGGTGTTAGCTTTAATGTATCTTCTTTAATTTCTGATTTTGTTGAGCCTTTTTTAAAAATTAGGCAAGCTAGAGGCTTATTGATGTTTTCAGAAACCAACTTTTAATTTTTAAAATTTTTTTCTTGCTTTGTAGTCTCTATTTCATTTATTTTTGCTCATAGTTTTGTTTTCCTCCTTCTGCTAAGTTTGGACTTGGTTTGCTGTTTTTCTAATTTCGTGAGGTGTAATGTTATGTTGTTTATTTGATATCTATTTTCTTTTTGTGTAGATATTTATTTCTATAAATTTCCTTTTTAGAACTGCTTTTGATGCATTTCATACATTTTGGTATGTTGTGTGTCCATATTAATTTGTCTTAAGATATTTAAAGTTACCTTTTAGTGTTCTTTGTCCCCTTGATTGCTCAAAAGCATGTTATTTTCCATGTATTTTAAATTTTTTCCACATTCCTCCTACTATTAACTTCGAGTTTCATATTATTGTGGTTGAAAAAGATACTTATATGACTTCAATCTTCTTGAATTTATTAAGACTTGTTTTGTGACCTAACATATGATCTCTATTACAGATAATGTTTCGTGTGCACTTGAGAAGAATGTGTATTCTATTGCTGTTAGATGGAATGTTCTATAAATGTCTGTTAAGTTTACTTAGTCTAAAGTGTAGTTTAAATTTCATATTTCCTTACTGATTTCTGTCTGGGTGACCTGTCAATTGTTGAAAATGGGGTACTGAATTTGCCTACTGTTATTATACTGCAGTCTATCTCTTCCCTCAGATCTATAAATATTTGCTTTAAATGTGTTTAGGTGCTCTGATACTGGGTGCATGTATGTTTATAATTGTTATATCCTCTTGATGAATTGTTTTGTTTTGTTTTGTTTTTGAGTTGGAGTCTCACTCTGTCGCCCAGACTGGAGTGCAGTGGCCGCTCCCGGCCACTGCAGCCTCGACTTGCTGGGCTCCGGCAATCCTTCCGCCTCAGCCTTCCAAGTAGCCGAAACTACAGGCGTGCGCTACCATGCCCAGCTAATTTTTTAATTTATTTTAGAGATGAGGTCTCGCCAAGCTGCCCAGGTGGGTCTCGAACTTGTGGGCTCAGGCAATTCACTCACCTTGGCCTCCCAAAGTGTCGGATTACAGGCTGAGCCACCGAGCCCGGCCCTGATGAATTGTTATATCCTCTTGATGAATTCCCAAAACTTGGGAAGTGTTCTGACATTATTTATTCAAATATGTTTTTTGTTCCTTTCTCTCTCTTCTCCTTCTTGTATGCAAATGATGCACAAATTATTCTGTTTATAGTGTTCCATAAGTTCCTTGAGCTATTTCCATTCTTTTTTCTTTGAGCTCCTCAGATTAGATGATTTCCAAAGACCTGTCTTCAAGATTACTAATCCTTTCTTCTGTTTGATCTAGTCTGCTACTGAACCACTCTATTGCATTTTTGAATTCAGTTATTGTATTTTCAGCTCTATAATTTTTGCTTGATACATTAAAACACTTTCTATCACTGTGAAACTCTTAATTTGTGCATTGCTCTCATGACTTTGGTGATCATGTTTGTAATAATAAATTCTAATTTCCTGTCAGAAAAATCATATACTACCATTTGATTAGAATCAGCTTCTGATTAGACATATTTCATTGTTTCTTTATTTTCCTTGACTCTCTGTTTTTGTTTATGCACATAAGACAATCACCTCTCCCAGTTTTTTAAATTTGACCTCGTGTCAGGAATGTTCCTCCCAATCAGCTCAGCCAGAGATTCTCAGTCCTCTCATCTCTTTGTGCGTGTCCATCCTGCAGTTTTTGTTCTTATTGGCCCCAGGAGATTAGGGTGTGCCAAGTTGTGCTATTGCCTTGAGACGGGTTAGACAGAAGCCAGTCCCTTGGGATCAAGCTGAAAAAATTGGAGAGTCAGAAACTCATTCCAGTTGTTTCTTTTCTTGTGGGGAAGCTGAAAGCCAGAGTTCATCTCCAGCTAATTCTTCCACATGTCAAAAACAGAATTCATGGCCGACACCTGTACTCTCACTCAGACTGTTCACTCCAAACTGGGAAGATACCTGCTGAGCATTTGCAAGTCTAAACATTTATTTTCTGTGGTCTAGAAGACTCAGGAGTGCAGAGCCCCATCAACTGCCAGAGCTAGGTAATTCAGGAGCCAGTTCCTCGGATAGAGGGAGGGTGTTAATGTTGAGGCACTTGATGCACATGGAAACTACTTTCAGGAAGAGTCTGCACACCAGGATGTCTCACAGTGCAAGCTGGGGAGGAAGGTGTGGGGAGTGGCCTTTTCCTTTTCTGGCTTGCTGAGGTAGCACAACCTCCCTTGAGGGAAGAGCTGCAAGCCTGAATTTATCGCTGGAGAAAGCTGGAAAAGAAGGTTCGAGGAGTGTCCACTCTCTTGTTCAGGCTCACAGACGTTAACACATTCCCTCCAGGAGCAAGTCTGGGAAGAAGGAATGGGGAGTGCTCGTGTTTCCATTCAGGCATATAAATGTCTCCCACACTCCTTCTGTGAGAGATTTTAGGGGTTTATCACTGAATCAAGCTGGGGAAGAGGGCACTAAGAACTTTGGCCCTCTCATTCAGGGAAGCTGAAGTCTCTGAACTTCATTCCAGAAAGATTGTGAGGCTAGATTTATCACTGCAGTATGCCAGGGAAGACAACATGAGGGGTGCCATCCCTCAAGATTACACCACAGAGATCTATCTCCCAGCCTCCTTTCAGGGAGAGACAGAAGGGATGTCTCAGCAGAGTAAGACAGGAAAGAAGGCATGGGGAGTGCTGCCCCTCCTGCTCCTGATCACAGAAGTCTCCAATCTCTTTCCAGGGAGAGACCAAAGGCCTGGCAGAAGAAATGTCTAAGCAGCAAAGTGTTCAGGCTGCTGTATGGTTACTTCTAACTGCTTATGGTGAACTGCTAAAGAAAAGGGAAATAGAGCAGAAGGATTTGGAAAATTTGCAGCCCGGTCATATGGTAGAAAATTAAGGCATTTTAAAGAAAGGAATCCAAGGGTGCATGAGACACACTCTGTGCTAAAGAGATGAGCCAGGTGCTAAAATTCAGAACAATGGGATAAAGACCCCACAAGCATTTGAGAGACCTTCCATGTCACCCTTCTCACCACAGGCCAGAAGCCTGGGAGGACAGAATGGTTTGTGGAGTCAGGGCTGGGCCCTGTGTCTTGGGACACTGTGCTCCATGTCCTGGCAGTTATATGACACTAAACTAAGACAATTCTTTTACTGTTTAAAAAATTGGGTTATTTTGTTGTTGAGTTGTATTAGCTCTTTGTATATTCTGGATATTAACCCCACATCTGATATATGATTTGCAAATATGTTCTCCCATAACATCAGTTGCCTTCTCACTCTGTTGCTTGTATCTTCTGATGCACAGAAGTTTTTGAGTTTAATGCAGTTCCATTTGCCTAATTTTGTTGTTTCTTTGCTTTTGGTGTCATATCCAGAAATCAAGCCAAAAATTGATGTCATGAAGCTTTTTGTCTAGGAGTTTTATAGTTTTAAGGGCTTACATTTAGGTCTTTAATGCACTTAGAGTTCATGTTTGCGAATGGTGTAATGCAAGGGTTCAACTTCATTCTTCCGCATGTGGATATCCAGTTTCCTGTATGAATTCCACCCAACACCATTTGTTGAAGAGTCTGTCCTTTCCTCATTGTGTGATTTTGTACCCTTGTTGAAGATCATTTGACCGTATAGGCAAGAGTTTACTTCTCAGCTCTCAATTTTTTTATTGGTCTATATTTCTTTCTGCTTTAATTGGTTTTAAAATTAAATTAAACACATAACAACAATTATTTAGATAGTGCTGTGCCAAATAAGACTGCATTTGATTCCCTGTGTTAAAATACAGTCTCCTCTGATGAAATTTGGTAGTCTGAAATCTATAATTACTCTTCACAATATCTTGGTAGAAATGCAGCCTAACAAGCAAATAAACTGAAGAAACTTTATATACATTCTGTATGAGTTTTCCAGGAGTTCTGAAAAATCTATGAATAACTAAGCAACTGATTTTTCAGATAAAGAGTTTATTTTTATTTATTTTTTAAACAGCCAATGACAGTGACTATCATCAGGGATGCGGAGATAGGAGAATGTTCCATGAAAACATGATGGATTGCTTTGGAGTATTCCCCACTTTTACTTACATAAGGGGGAATTTACTTTATGACTCATCATACCTGGCCTTAATTCACTATTTCCTGAATTTCAAAATCTGAGTCCCTAATGGAGTATGAACTAAAAGCCTAAGCGTCCGGTCTAGGGATAAAGAAAGCTGAAAGCTATAAGTAGAAAGAACAGGTCCTACAGGCTCTTCTGACTCCTCTGTGATAGCTGCTGGTATGTGTCACAAGTTTATGGTGAAATAAAAGGCTTCCAGTCCTATTATTCCCTCCTATTTTCTTGTTCCATTTACTTCCCATTTTAAATGGCTAAGACAAATCTGGCCATTGCACACTTACCAACTGCCTTTCCCTGCCCCCAAAATTCAGTTTGTTTCCTCTTTCATTTTTTATAAGTTGGCATGATAATGTTGCTCAGTATATTCTCAGCAATTTTTAGCATGCAGAGTGAAAGGTATCACTGATGTGAAATTACTGAATATTTTACAAGTTGTTTTCTTATTTTAACTCTGGGTTCTTTTCCAAGATTTTCTAAATGTCTCCTTGTTGCCAAATGAGCTTAGAAGTTCTTAAACTAGCCTATGCAACATAACGAGACCTCATCTCTACAAAAGATGAAAAAATTAGCTGGGCATGGTGGTGCATGCATGTAGTCCCAACTACACTTGAGCCTAGGAGTTTGAGGCTGCGGTGAGCCATGATCATGCCATGGCACTCCAGCCTGTTGACAGAGTGAGACCCTGAATTAAAAAAAAAAAGAAAAAGTTCTGAAAAAACTTTAAACCCATGTACTCTTGGGGATTCAATTGTATCTTAAATACTCACCATCCACTGGTAGGTTCTCTGCCATTTCTTGTAGTTCCTTTTCTGAAATCTTTATTCCCATGTTTCCCAGAACTGTTTCCAGTTTATTGATAGCAACCTTCCCTCCTTAGCAAAAAAAGGCTCATGAACAAAAATTTAGTGACTCAAAATCTGACAAATATAATTTTTTTCTACCTACTACAGTTTTTTTTCAACATGAAGGGCATTGAGGTTAGTTTAAGTGTACAAAGAAGGTCAATAACAAAGTAAAAGTAAAAATACTTTTGCTGTATTTTTTGGAGAATCTGCCGTACAGCAAAAGTTTTTAAAGTTTGTGTATCTTCTCAGGGAATTAAGTGGTAAAATCCATAATATGATGATTCTTAATAGCAAACAGAACTTATTTTTCTTCTTTGATCTTTCACATTTGTCCAGCTCCTGCAGAGATTTTCTGACTATCTGCTAATGGTTTTCTTTGCTATTCATTATTCAGCTTAAACTTTATTTTCTACCATGCCAATAATTTGAAAATTCTACTAGTAAACGAGACTTCCATTCAGTGAAGACCATACCAAGATTGTCTGCTAAAATGTAAGCAGGTCTATAGGTGAGATATAAATATAAAATATGTAGAAATATAAAATAAATATGGAGTACAAATATACATGAAGGGCTGAAGAATTGACAATTTGATGACTACAAAATGTCACAAGTGGAAACATGTTGCTCTCAGACTCTATTCCTTTTCCTTATGTTTTTCATTCACCTTTAAGAGACTTCACACTACTCATCAACCTATTTTGACAGCATTTTCCATAAAATGTGAGAAAAGTCAAGGAGACATGAGTTAGAGATTCATTAAGGAAGCACAAAAATCATAATTTTAGGAAGACAGACTCTATGATTTCTAGCTTATTATGAAATGAGAATAAAGGATGGACTGGTAACAGTTCTTAATGCAGTCAGTCTTCCAATTCTTTGACACCCAAGGCAATGAACAATTATCCCTCTACCATGCTGAAGGAAACACCTCTATTTCTACTTTCATTTCTCTATTTCTCCTCTTTACTTCCTTTTAGTACACTTGAATCTTTTTCTATTTCTCTTATCTCCTAGAATGAACCCTCTTAGTAGAATTAGAGAATAGAAATAGGCTCTCAAGTTTTGAGTCCAACATTTCTGACTAAATAGGGCACTTGATCTCCAGATTTTTAAAAAATTGATATTCAGGTAGATTGAATACTTAAATGTGAAAGACAAACTTTAGAACTTTTAGAAAAAAAATTGGGGAATATATTTATGATCTCACAGTAAAGACACACAAAAATACAAACTTTAAGGCAAATTTGTGCAAATTTTAAGAATATTTGTGTATTATAACAAAAGTGTAGGATCAGGCAAAATTGGGAAAATATACTTGAAACACACATAACTAACAAAAGCTTAGTATCTAGAACAGAGGTCAGCAAAGTATGGCCAGTAGCCACTGACCAACCACCTGCTTTTACAAATAAAGTTTTATTGGAGCACAGCTATGCCTATTTGTTTACATGTTAACTATGGCTATTTTGCCCTTCAAGAAAAGAGTTGAGCAATTGCAATAAAAGCAGTAGAGCCTAAAATATTTACCATCTGGTCTTTTACAGAAAAAAGTTTCTTTGCCTTCTGATCTAGAATATAAAGAACTCGTACAAATTGGTAAGAAAAATAGAAGCAAACCATACAATGACATAAGTACTTTATAAAAGACATGAATAGGTATTTTACAAAAGAGAAAACGAATTCCTTATAAACATGTTAAGATATCAGTAATTAAAGATGGTCCCATTTCGTGCTTACCAGGTTAGCAAACATTTGACAGTACCAAGTGGTGGTTGGAAAACGAAGCAATAGGAGTTTTTATTTCAGCAGTCATTTGTGCTGTATGTCAGATGTCCTGGGTTCTATCCCTTTTCAGGCTCACGGTAGAACTGTAATGCCTGATCCCCTCATGGCTGAGTGTGAGCCTATAACTAAATGTAGTTAGTAAATAATGCATGGAAATTTCTGTCCTGGCATATTTAGTTAGCAATATAATGCACTAAAAAATTATTTAATATTTGAGATAGTGGCTGCTTGAGTCTCTGAATAACTATGTTGAGCAGAACCACCCCTGCTGACCACAATGTGTGTGCATTTTGAGCAAGAAATAAGTCTTTGTAGTTTTATGCTGCTGAGATTTTAAAGCTGTTGCTACAATGTAAGCTAGACTATTCTGACTGATATACAGTGATGGAAGGGAATGTAAATTGTTCCAATATTTAAGAAAATAATTTATATTATTTAGTAAAACAAAATATATATTTAATCTACAGCCCAGTAACACCACTCCTAGGTAACCTGAGTATATATAGAGGAAGAAAGGGTATGGGGTATACTTTTTCTGTTAAGCACAAAAGAATACATATTTTAGGTTTTATGGGTTATGTTTCCACTGCAATGATTCAAATCTGTCACTGTGGCACAAAAGCAGCCATAGACAATACCTAAATAAGTGGGCATGGCTGTGTTTCCAATAAAACTTCCTTTACAAAAACAGGCGTCAAGCTGGGTTTTACCTATGGGTAACAATCTTCCAACTCCTGCCATGATGAAACTTATCTGTGTATACAAGGTGGCATGCTTGAGAATATTCATGGTAATACTATTTGTAATAGCCATAAACTATAACTAATCTGTAACTAAATTTCATCAAGAGAATGGATTAATAAATTTTGGAAATTCCTACAATGAAATACTATGTGGCAGTAAAAACCAAAACTGTAAACATCAAGACTTTTTTTTTTTTTTTTTTTAGAGCTGGTATCCTGCTGTGTTGCCCAGGCTGGTCTTAAAATGCCTGACCTCAAGCGATTCTCTTGCCTTGGCCTCCCAAAGTGCTGGGATTACAGGCGTGAGCCACCACACCTGGCCAAGACATTTTTTCAAAGATGATGAAATCAGGCAATGTCTGATCAGGCAAAAATGACACAGGAATGTAGCAGTTCATAGGAGGGAAGGTTAGGTGACCCAGGGAGAGTCCATGGAAAAGACTGAACTTGAGCTGGACCTGGGTTATGTGCCAGACACTGCCTGGTGCTTGAGAAAGAGTTGACTAGGACTGAGTCTGTTTCCTCAGGGGGCTTCTACACTGGGAGAAGGGACAGACATCTGAATACATACTGAGAAGACGTGTTGGATGTGGCAGTGGCAGTGTCCCCAAGAGTGGTTCTGCTCTTGGCTGGACAGGAGGACAGTGAGGGATGGCTTGGAGGAAGAAGCTCTTTCAGTTGACCAGGGAGAAGGAAAGGCTTTGCAGACAGGACTGCACAAAGGCAGGGAAAGCTGAGCTCCCCAAGGTGTGCGGGGCTGTGTGCAGGGCTGCATCCATCTGGTGTTCTGCAGAGTGAAGTGCGAGGCCTGAGAGGCAGGACATGACACTCCACACATGGCGGGGGCCCATATCCCAAAGGGCTGTCGGGGCATGTGATCCTGACCGGAGGACACACTACTGGAGGTTTAAGCAGAGAAAAGGCATAATCAAACTGGAGTTTTAGAAGAGGACTTTGATGAGCTGGGTGTGGTGGCATGTGCCTGTAGTCCCAGCTACTCAGGAGGCTGAGGCAGGAGGATCGCTTGAGCCCAGGAGGTCAAGGCTGCTGTGGGCTATGATAACACCACTGCACTCCAGCCTGGATGACAGAGTGAGAACCTGTCTCTAAAAATATATATATTTCAAAAAATTGGGGTGGGAGGCAACCCCTTCGGGTCCCTTCCCACCATGGGAGCTTTTCTGTCCTTTCAATAAATCCTGCTTTCTCACTTTCTGACTGCCCGTGTCCCTCATTCTTCCTGGATGTGAGACAAGAACCGCAACCCTGAAGAGCTGCTACCTGAAGAGCTGCAGAAGATGGGCAGAGTTGAAGAGCCGTTCACCCCAGAGACTGTCTTGCGAGCCGATGGAGCCAGCTGAACCAGGAGAGCTTCCGGAAGAAGGTGAGACTCTGGAGCTGAGACACCCCAGGGGCTAGGCTTGCCACCCCACAGAACCTGCAACACTCTTAGGGCTTGGCTTGCCAAACCACTAGAGCCAACACTTCGGGGGCTAGGCTTGTCAGCCCACTGAATCACAACTCTCTCAGGGCTTGGCTTGCCAGCCCATTAGAGCTGACACTTCCAGGGCTAGGTTTACCAATCCCGTCGACGACCCTCTCTGGGGCTTGGCTGGCAAACCCATTGAGCTGACACTCTCAAAGCCCAGGCCGACCTGAAAAATTTGTATCAGTAAACTCCAAATGTGATGCAGATGGAACATTGTATAGAAGCTAGGACTAACGACACTAAAAACAGGAATCAAGATAGAAAATTTCTAGGGAAGAAAACAATCCTATGGATGCT
>CAUYQG010111711.1:0-12349 GCA_963574415.1 Tarsius wallacei | reverse complement strand
ACTAATACATGCATAACAAGATAATCGATTTTTAAAAACATGATCTAACTACATGTTGACTACAAGCAATTCAGTTTAGATTCCAAGACATAAATGAATTGCAAGTAAAAATTTGACCGAAGTTATTCCATGGAAACATATAACCAAGAAAGCTGAGTGGCTATGCTAATATCAGAAAAAATAGGCTTTAAGACAAAAGCAAGGTTCAGTACATTTAAAACGATTATAATCATGCCAAGTATTCTATTCTCTGAGCACAAAGGAATAGAATGAGAAGTCAGAAACTTAGGAAGTTTGGAAATTTCATAAATGTGTGGTAGTTAAGCAATAAAACTCTTAAATACCTGATTGGCTAGAGAAGAAATCATAGGAGGAAATAGGAACTCTTTTGAGGTGAATGAAAATACAGCATGCACAAACTTATGGGATGCAACAAAAGCACTGGTTAGATAGAATTATATAGCTGTTATAAACCTACACTAGAAACAAAGATGATCTCAAATTAATAACATAAACTCCTACCCTATGAAACTAAAAATATAAAAGCAACATACACCCAAAGCAGGCAGAAGCAGGAATATTATATTAGAATAAGAACAAATAAAATGGAGACTAGAAAAACAGTAGAGAAAATAAGGAAACCAAAGATAGGCTGAGACAATCAGTAAAGTTGACAAATCTTTAGCTAGATTAAGAAGAAAAAAATGACTCAAACTACTAAAATTAAAAATGAAAACAGGGCCATTATTACTGACTTACAGAATAAAAAGGAGTATAAAGGTATCGATGAATAATCACATTGTTGCTGGAGAGATCTCTGCAACAGAGAGAGAGGAGACCTCAACTCTTTCCCGGGATCTTCACTACACCACAGGAAGGAATCCCAGAGCAAGTCACCATGGTGGTGAGTAAAGTTTATTAAGGTAAAAGCACACATATAAAGGGAAGGGGAGTGAAGACAGACAATTTCAAGAGGAGAGCTGCCCTAAGGAAGGAGAGTACACACTCCAAGAGAAGGGAGTGCAGACAGCCTCAGAGTGAGAGCTGCTCTAGGAGGGTCTTGGTAACTGGATTTTATCTCCTCTGGCTTCAGGGAGATTGTTGGGAGGGGGCAAGGTTGTAAGGGCCATGGATTTATCTTCATTTGGGCAGCTGAGCTACATGATGAGCTTCATGTTCTAATTATAATCGACAGGTGATCAAGAACAATGGAGGGCCTGCTTTGCTCTGCTGACTCCAACTATAAATGCCCTGGAAGTGTTTTCCAAAATTTTAGCTACTAGCCTCCTGCTTCTTATAGGGAAAAACAGGTCACATTTTTCTGCACTTGCAAGCCTGCCTCAGTATGTCAATAGTTAGATAAATAAAATAGACTAATTCCTAGACAGACACAATGACCCAAACTAACTCAATAAATAGACAATCTGACTATACCTATAACAAGTAAAGAAGTTGAGTTAGTGATGAAAATAAAAACTTACTGCAAAGAAAGTCTCAGGTTCAGATGGTGTCACTGATAAATGCTACCAGCTGGTGAAAGAAGAATTAATAGCATTTCTTGACAGACTCTCAAAAAATAGAATATGAAGGAACACTTAACAGTTTATCCTGTGAGACCAGTATCACCCTTATACCAAAACCAGAAAGGGTCATCACAAGAAAATAAAACTGTAGACCAATATCTCTTGTAAATATGGGGAAGGATGTGGAATGGTATAGGGTACCTACTTAGCTGATGGGGACAGGGAAAGAAATAATGTAATTGGTAAGTGATTATTTGTATATTAAATAAACACAAATATAGATCACAATAAAATGTGTATAATTTTAAAAGATGCACTAGACAATGAAAAGAGGTTTAGGATATGCCAGACACAGGTGCCTACCTATCATTGGAGACCAATATGAACCCTTGTTTGTTGATAAGGGTTGGAGAATGAGAAATATGCTTTCTCTTCTCTATCCAAACCTTTAATCCCTAGGCCTCCAGGCCTTTGTTCCACAGAACCATATTTTGTTGTTCAGTGGCCACAATTTCCTCCCTTGTACATGGACTCATGGTGTTGTCTTCTGTGTGCTTGGGAGTGAGAGGTTGAGGGTGCCCCACCTGAGACTTCCTGTAATTTGAGCTGTAAGGGTCCTGAAAGCAATGACTCTTTGACCAAATACCTAAGCCTCTGACTTTCCCAAGCAATATGACAGTTGTGATCACCCAGATGAAGCACGGAGGATCACTGTGGATGAGTGAAGAACAATCCATAAAGATCCCTCTCCAGGTGAACAGGAGGACCCCTCTCCAGGTGAACAGTTACTCCACAGTCCAAAGGCCTTCTAATGGGACCCATCCCTCAACACAGCCACACTGGGATTCATGTTTCAATATAAGTTTTTTGCTTTGTTTTGACTTTTGTTTGGGGGTTTCTTGCCACCCAGACTGGAGTGCAGCTCACTAAAGCCTCACACTCCTCAAGGAATCCTCCTGCCTCAGCCTCCTAAAGTGCTGGGATTACAGGCATGAACTTCCATGCCTGGCTCCAACATAAATTTTGATTGAGACACACTAACCTTATCCAAACCATGGTGACAGCCTTACCTGTGTTCTATAAATGCCACCTCTTCCAGGCTGTTTATTATTTTGTCTTGCATTTCTCTTAGGTACATGCTGCCATCCATCTGCAGATTAAAGTAACTGTGCTATCATTGTTTGCTTGTTTTTTTGTTGAGTTGGGTTGTACCCTTCTCTGTACTTAGCGTGCTCTCTCTCTCTCTCTCTCACAGTTTCCCTTTTCAGTATCTTTTCTTTCCATTTCCATGCATGGACCGATTTATTACCCATGAGTCCTCCAACAAAGAATTGTTTTTATTTTCTCCCTAATATACTTATTGGACTTGCTGTCTGTCACGGTTTACTCGCTCCTTGTTTATATAGCACAGTGGCTTTCATGCTTTGTGCTCAAAATTCCATATACAACAAATATACATTGTTATTTGAAAGCTGACAAACCCTTTCAATTTACATATGTTATAATTACTTTATATTATTTTCCCCCATACTGCTTTATTTCATTACAAATGTTTTTTATCTTTAACTTATTTCAGACCAGAAAATTAAAACTAGAGCCAAAGATTGTAACTTGAAGCAAATTGTTGCTGAAAAATTTTCTCATGGAAAAGTAGAACCCATTGATTTATGATGCCATGATATACTCCTTAATGAAGTCCCAGATTTTGATGACTAGCTAAAGTGTCACTGGAGAATCCACCCAGTTCATGTGATCTTCTCTCACAAGAAAAGTCAGACAGTGGTTATAAAGGTAATAAATTCAGGGGAGACTTTTTGGTCTGAATTCAAACTTTATTTCATCAGAGCAGATTCTTAAAGGTCGCATAGTATGTAACTGTGACCAGGATGACAATAGCTTCCCATAACCCAGAACCTAATTAGTCAACAGAGAAGATACAGAAGTGAGAAATCTTATCAGATATAGTGAATGTAGAAAATATCAGCTGCATTGCACACCTTCCTTAACTCACAGGCATACTGTTTCATACTGGAGACAAACCTACATTTTCAATGGCTATGGGGACACATTCAGAGATAGCTTATATTGTATTAAACATCAAAGACCCTGTGTGCAAGTGAAACCTTATGAATGTGCTGAATATAAGAGAACCTTTAGTTATATCTTTCCACCTAATTAGTAAAAATATATACTGGATAAAATGCAAAAAAATGTGTATAGGTGTGACATATACATATATGCAAAGAACACCATACAAGTATAATGTATGTGGAAAATCATTCAGATGGGACTCATTTCTTATCTTATATCAACTCACACTGGAGAGAAACCCTATGAACGGCATGAGTGTAGAAAAGCTTCCATCAAGTGACTTACATCATGCAACATCAGATGATTAACACAAGACAAAATATATTAATATAATCAACATAGAAAAGCTTTTAGCAAAAGTCCACATCTTTCTCTGCATCAGAAAATGCATAATGGAGCAAAATTCTATATATGCTCCTAACATGGTAAAGTAGGTAGTCATAGTCCACTTCTAATGCAACATAAAGAGACTCGTGTTAGAGAAAAACCCTTTGAATGTAAAGAATGCGAGAAAGCCTTTACCCAGAGTATGCAGCTTACTTCACATCAGAGAACACATACCGGAGAGAGGCCCTATGAATTGACTGAATGTGGTGAACCCTACAATCATAGATCATGCTTTATTCAACATAAATGGATTCATACTGGAGAATAATCCTTTTAATATAATGAATGTGGAAAAGTTTCCAAATGGAATACACACCTTACTCAACATGAAAGAATTCATACTGGAGATAAACCACTAAAGCATTAAGGAGTGACAAATCTTTGAGCATACACCTTAACATGAGAGAACTATACTGAAGAGAAACCTTACAAGTGTAATGAATGTGGGAAAACCTTTGGCCAGAGTACAAATCTGGTTCAACATCGAAGGATGCATACTGGGAAAAAACTCTATCAAAGTTTGGAATGCAGAAAGGCCTTCACTGTAAATATATGTCTTACTCAACATCAGTAGATTCATAAGAGAAACAAATCTTAATGATGTGCCAAATACTAAGAATTTCAGAGTGGAGAGAAATTCAACACACATATTCAATGTGGGAAATACTTTATTTACAATACAAACTTCTCAATATCAGATAATTGTGGGAAGTTACTCAGCCATTGTACAACATTCATTCAGTCGGAATCTGTTTCTTATTAAGACATCCTATTCACATATTAAGTATGTAAAATATTTTGGTAGGTTTTTTGTTTGTTTGTTTAGACAGGGTCTTGCTCTGTCACCAGGCTGGAATGCAGAGGCTTGATCATAGCTCCCTACAGTCTCAAACTTCCAGATTCAAGCAATTCTCCTACCTCAGCCTTTCCAGTAGCTAGGACTGCAGACATGCACCACCATACCCAGCTAATTAAAAAATGTTTTTAATAGAGACAGTGTCTCTCTGTGTTGCCCAGGTCGGTCTTGAACTCCTGGCCTCAAGCAGTTCTCCCACCTTAGCCTCCCAAAGTGCTGACAGTACAGATGTGAACCACCACACCCCGACAGTAGTGAAATTTTATCTCTTACTAAAGACTCTGTAATAAGCACTGGGAGAAACTCTGCTAATAACGTATTTTCACCACAAATTACTAAACAAAGTTAACCCTTTCTCCCAATATTTCATTAACTTTCTAGAAATGATGCAAAATAATGTTTTATTTTTATAGCCACTATAAGCAATACTATAAATGAGAGGGTAGTTTAATGGTCCAAATATGATGCCTAGCTATGAACTCAAAAAATAGTGGCACATCAGAGTTCTATGCAGTAAAAATCTCTGTAATTTTAACATTAATTTAAAATTAATTACTCTAGCTAGGCACTGCAGTGATCAATTGTATTAATTTGAATTTCCCTTAAAATCACAGTGTACTCTACAGAGTTCTTTCCTGTTTGGAAATTCCCAAATTATGTTCAAAAATCAGGGAAGGCATACTATTTGAGATGATTTTAATCCAGAAGATGTTCTTTGAAGATCAATGATATCCTTTTAATACTTTCTGGAATTACCTTTCCTGTTTTTATGTTTTTGCTTTTATGGTTAATAAACCCATAAATAAGAAATCAGGCTGGGCATGGTGACTCAAGCGTGTAATCCCAGCATTTTGGGAGGCCGAGGTGAGAGGATTGCCTGAGCCTGTGGGTTCGAGACCAGCCTGGGCAACATAGTAAGACCTCAGATTCGAGACCAGCCTGGCAATGTGGTGAGACTTTGTCTCTACAATAAATCAAAAAATTAGCTGGGCATGGTAGCGTGCACCTGTAGTTCCAGTTACTTGGAAAGCTGAGGCAGAAGGATCGCCGGAGCCCAGCAGGTCGAGGCTGCAGTGGCCACAGCCACTGCACTCCAGTCTAGGCGACAGAGTGAGACTCCAACTCAAAAAAAAAAGTAACATATGTAAACTATTTCTAGAACATGTTTGCTTTTATTTTATCAGTTTTATAATTAATGTCTATGAAATACACTATAAAATAATGAGATCAATTTTCTTAACTCATACATTGGATTTTCTTAGTGCAAGTGAATGGTCTCTGCTAAGTCCTGCGTTATTTCTATTGTTTGAATGATGGACATTCTCTTTATTTTGAAATTTCCCTAGAGTCATTTTCTGGCCATGCAGGTAGACTAGATTGCTGTGGGTCTATAACTAAATAAATGAGCAATGGTGAATGAGTCTCTGTTAAGCTGCATGTCTGCCAGATATTTGACTGGACATTGTCACCATTCTTTTGGCCATATGTTAAAGGATACGCACATTAATTCCAGACAGCATAGTGTAACGCTTATAATTTTGTTATGAAAGTGCTTCTAAAGCAAGATAAGTAAAAAAATACTGGTAGAAAGAAGGGAAAACCAGAATGAAATCAGAGTTCGGGAAAGATGTAATATGTGCAGAGACCACGTGTGTGTGTATGTTAATGAGGGAACATTTTTGTAAAAGGGCTAGCCAAACTGGCATTATGTATCAAAAATGTGTTTCTTTTAAACATAAAAATAATTGATGCATAGAGCATTCCAATGGGACAGTATTCATAATAGTTCAAAATGGAATCTAACACCACACCTAGCTATACAAGAGTGGTTATTATAGTAATTAAACTTCGACATGTCCACTTAATAGATTGCCCTAAGCCTGTCATTAGAAATTACACTTAGGATGTAATTTAAGGTCAGAGCTTATAGGACAAGTTAAAAGACCCTGCCAATTGTATTCTGCCTATCTCTCAGGACTTTTATCTGCCCTACTTGTGTTGTCCAGCCACATTAGCCTGTTTTCCTTTCCTAGGATATGCTAAGCTCATTTCCACCTCCAAATCCTTTGGGCTAAACTACTAATCCCCTGGTGTCTGTCTCTTATTCCTTCACTTTCTTCAATCCTCTACTCAAATGCTCTCTCCTCTCTGACCACCCCGTCTAGACTCTCAGACCTCCTGCCTCCACCATCATCTTTCCCTTATCTTTCTTATAGCATTTACAATTTTATGACCTGGCATTAAATTGTTGTCTTTGTTGTTTATTTGTTGTCTGTCTTCCAAACTAGAAGGTAAACTCATGAAGACAGAGACTTTGCTTCCTATGATGTCTGCACATATTAGAAGCTTAGTAGATATTTGCTCTTTTCTTATTGAGTTATGATTTCTTTCTATGTTAAGAATATTAACATTTTCTCATATGCTGCACTCTCACCCAGTTTTTTAGCTTTTAATTTTTATATGGTTGTTTTTGATCAATGTACATTTTAACTTTAAGAGAGTCTTCTATTTAAGGAATTCCTACTTCAGCTAAATATATTTATATTGTCTTGCATTTTTACATTTAGCTTTCTAGTCAATATCTGCTTTGTTAACTTATGTTGTCTGGTATGGAGTTTGTTCCCAAAAATTCAATAATTTTGCATCCATGCTTTACAGAACAAAGCTTCCTATCCATCCATCTCCCTCTCACCCATCCATCATCCATGCCCCCATCTCTTGGGGTTTTTATTACCACTATTTTATTGTTCAAAATATCACCATACTTTTCATTTATTCATCTAAAAAATTATAGAATCAAATACCCACTATAACAAAAACATTCCTGTGAATTTTGGTGGCATTGCTTTAAATTCATATATAAATTGGGAAGAATTATGGTCTTTTCCACATGAGTCCGTCATAGGTCTTATTCATTTTATGGTAAGAATTTTGGTTTTTGATGTAATAGATTTAAAATGTCTGTAAGTTCGTTTTCACTTCTCCCGTTACCACCCTTCTCCTTGTTCTGGTTTTATGGCTTACTTGACCAGTAGGATGCAATGAAAATGATGCTTCCAGACTTCAGAGATTAAGTGTTCTGTGAAAGACCCATGGATGCAAAGTGACACTCAAGTGCCAAAAAAGCCAAGAAACTAAAGAATGAGGCAGACAAATCTAGTGTGTGAGTAAAGGGGAAACTTACAGGCAGAAGTGTGGTCTTGGGCAGCAGCAAGACAGGTAGATCTCTGCATTGTTACTATCCAGACCTAGGTATTATATACCATAGGCAAAAGATGTAGGAGCTCTAGTGAGACAATTAAAGGCACTTCTCCAGATCAGGCAAGAATGCTATGTGTGTCATAGCCTGTAATTTGTATGATAACATCAAGGTTGCTTTGATCTAAAGGCTGAACTTATAGTCAGTACATGTTCTCACACTAAGCACAGTAAATAAAATAGGAATCAGGAGGTATCTGTGGAACTGAGGGAATGCCAGAATGTAATCAGAGTTCATAATCAGAGATCAGCACAACAGTTTAACATCCAAGATGGAGTCATTTTTGTCTCCACATTAGGCTACAAGGTGACTTGTATGTGCATCTCTTGAAATGCACACTTTGTGGGCTCCCTCTCAGATCCAGTCGTGCCATAAGATGCCATTCTTCATGGAGACACTATCTGTTGACATGCTGATTGATAGCCCCACCTGAATTCCTAGCTGTACTATTTTGGCTCTCTATTGTAGTCTAACCACCCACTCCAAAACTTAGTGACCATATTCTGTACATACATATGATTCTATTGATCAGAAATCTGAACAAGACTCATATGGAGTCAACTGGTTTCACTAATGCATCTGCATTCAGGAAGGGATGGATGGTCCAAGATGGGCTGATTCAAGTGTTGGAGCTGGAGTCTGTCCTCTGGTTGGTACCCTTGGGTCTCCTTTCTGTGGTCTCTCTGTCCAGTGGTCTTTCTTCATATATGGCCTCTTTCTTCAGTAATATACTCTTGGGTCAGTTACAGCTGAATGCTGTGTTGATCAAAGCAGGTCACAAGGCCATCCCAGGTTCAACAGGAGAGACTATAGATTCCACCCATGTGGAAATTAAAGAAGGCTGCAACTTGGTGAGACTTTTTCTTTACAATAAATAAAAGGATCAGCCAGGTGTGGAGGGACACACTTTTAATTTCAGTTATTTGCAAGGCTAAGTTGGAAGGATCACCTAAGCAGCAGGTCAAGGCTGTGATAGCCATAAGTGTGCCACTGCACTCCAGTTTGAGCAGCAGAATGAAACTCTGACTCAAAAAAAAAGAAGAATAGCTTCAAATTATTTGGTATTCTTTTCAGTAAGAGAAGTAGTCTCTGTCCTCCACTTTTGCATCTGGTGAGCTTTAGTGGATAGAAGAAGGAAGGTTTCTTGTGATTCTTCAAAATTTTATTTCACAGGTTGTCATACTACGCCATGCATCTTTCACCTGATTCTCTTAGAATGCTCTCTTCTGCAGACGCTTCCTTTAGGTGTCTCCCTCTCATGGTGTGAAAAGCACAAGCCCATGGAAAGGGCACATGCAAGTTCTCAATTTGACAACTTTAGCTGTGTTCAACCTCCAAGTGATCCCACCCCAGCCTTCAGGCATGTGAATGAAGAAGCCTCCAGAGATTTTAACCTTTGCCTGCTTGAGTCACCTCAGTCATGTTCTGTAAAGCTTCATGAGTCATGAATTTTGACATACAATTAAACAAATTTTTGCAAGGTTTTCATCAGTTCTGCCCATTACAGGCCGTCCTGGCCTCTCTTCATCAGTGATATTTTCTCTCCCCTCAGAAAAAACATTTAATTCATTTGTTCATGCTGTTTTCTCCATGGCACTATCCCCATAACCTTGGACTAACATGTTCGTGATTTTACTTCCACTCTTGCCAAGTTTAACAAGAAATGTAATGCTTGTTGTTCTAATTTAAGATCTGACATTCTTGCGATGGCACACAAAAACATGCAGCAACAATAATGCCACTCAGCAAAACACTGCCACACATCAATATGAACACAGCTAGGAGACACTGATATACCAAGATTATGAAACTTTATCAAGTTGTTTGTACAATACTGCCAATGTAAGTGCACATTGTCAGGTTCAAAAACTTAATTTTCAGACTTCTTATATGGTCTTTTGTGACTGATATCTTTCACTTAGCATAATGTTCTCAAGCATATTACTGCATGTAGCAACACTTCATTTCTTTTCATCTGTGAATAATATTCCATTGTATGGATTTTCTACAACTTATCCATTTATCATTTAATGGACATCTGGGTTGTTCCACTTTTTGTCAATTACAACGAATACTGCTCTGAACTTATTTTTTTAACTCAGGGTCTCACTTTGTCAACCAGGCTGGAGTTCAGTAGTACATAGGCATGACTATAGGCATGCATCACCATACCTGGCTAATTTTTTATTTTTTTGTAGAGATGATAGCTTGTTATGTTGCCTAGGTTGGTTTCAAAATCCTAGGCTCAAGCAGTCCTCTTGCCCTGGCCTCCCAAAGTGCTGGAATTATAGGCATGAACCACACTGCAACTGGCCACCGCTCTGAATATTGACATACAAGGTTTTGTACATCAATGTGTTTTAATTTATCTTAGATCTATCTATACCTAAGAGCGGAATAATTCGGGTTTAATATTTTGAGTAACTGCCAGAGTGTTTTTCAAAAAGCTCTCATCATTTTACATTTCAATCAGCAGCATATGGGGGTTCTAATTTCTCTGTGTGATTGCCTATACTTGGTATATCTCTTTGTGATTATACCCATTCCATTGTGTGTGATATTGCATTTAATTGTAGTTTTGTACATTTTCTTGATTGCTAATCATGTTAACCATATTTTCATGCAACTTCATCTTCATACTTGTTTTCCTACTGTGACCTAGATTTAATATTTGCCTGAAGGCATTTCTCAATTTCATAATCATTTGCCATCTGGAGAGACTGAGAAATTTCAAATGTAGAAATTCCTTGCTCTATTTTGTTTAATGGTGGATATCTGTCTCCTCCAATTTACAATAAGCAGCAAGAAGCCAAGAGGAAAATTCAGCTCCTTTGCTAGATCATTAGTTCATTAGGTAAAATTTTTACTTTCCATGTTACTGCAGATGACCATGTTGCTAAACTTTCTGCTACTATGTGACAAGGATTCCTTTATCTCTGATTTCCAAAAACATTACTCTCCCTTTACTTTAGCTTTCCCATTCATATGAAACTGAAGTAGGGTCTCAGCACTCGATCAACAGGAATGGACACAGAGTTGCATAAAGCCGATGGGCAGCCTCTTGCTGAACATGCAAGTCTCAGAGTAAGGGCCCCGTTTTGCAGCAAAGGGTTGCTTTAAGTAAGCCAAAACCACAACCCACCAAGTTTCAGTTTCTTGGCATTTCCCAAGCTGGCTGAGTGTTTCTCAAGTGGGCCAAACCGCAGCATCCTGCTGGCCCAGATATTAGCCAATCGAGCTTAGCCAGCGTGGTTTACAGAAGCAGAAGAAGCCGGTTAAGCAATCAAGCATAGCCAGCAGGTGCAGCTTTCAGTTACCAAAAAGAAGCTTTTAACTAGGTGAAGGACTACACATTTGGGCCTAACTATTGCCCTTTTTTATTTTTCAGCCCCCTTTTACAAAACCTCCTCAGTGACCATCAAACTTCCTCTAATAGATCCTTCAAAGGAATTTATGCTTTCACTAACACTCTTTTCAAAGTCCTTTTGGCTTCTGGACATTATTGGTTCCAAAATTTCTCCTACACTTAAAATTTTGCTTTCATAATACTCTATTTCCAAATACTGGAATTAGCTGTCTTCACTAATTATAATATTTTTATATATTTGTGTGACCTATTGCTATTCAACAAATTGCACTATAAATTAATGGCTTATACAATAAAAGTTAATTACTTTACACTATGTCTGAGTATTTTGTGTTGTTTTGGCTCAGGGCTTCTCATCAGGTTATAATCCAGATAGGCTGTAAGATCCACTTCCAAGATAAATTCCTCTTGTGATTGGCAAATTAGTGAAGGTGGTAAGCAAGAAGGGTGTTTTTTGCCATGCAGACCTCTCCACAGATTTCTTGAGGGTCCTTAGGTGCTTATTTCCCTAAAATGAATGATCCAAGAGAGCATGGCAGAAACTGTAATGTCTTTTATGATCTTGCTTCATTATTCCACAATATTCTTTTTATTATGCAGCCCTATTCAGTAGGAGAAGTACTACACAAGAGTGTAAAAAACAAGAACAAGAATTACTTGGGCCACACTGGATACTGGTCTGCAGAAGAGGGAGTCATAGGCTCAGCTCTGTGTTGGTGGTGGTGGAAGGATAGAGCTTGTGGCCTACGCTGTATCTGTGGTCAAAGTGAAGGAGGGTAGACAGTTTTGGAATACTGTGCCAAGACTGGGCCACCATCCTGATCATTTTTCTCTGTCACCTGAGGGTGTACTGCAGTCAAGGCGAC
>CAUYQG010111710.1:0-14502 GCA_963574415.1 Tarsius wallacei | reverse complement strand
TGTTTCTCCGGATGAAAAAAAGTCCTCAAGCCAGGCTTGGTAGCTCAGCCTGTAATCCCATGCCTTGGGAGGCTGAGGTGAGTGGATTGCCTGAGCCCGCGGGTTCGAGACCCGCCTGGGCAACTTGGTGAGACCTCATCTCTACAATAAATCAAAAAAATTGTAATTCCAGCTACTTGGAAGGCTGAGGTGGAAGGGTTGCCGGAGCCCAGCAGATCGAGGCTGCGTTGACCGGGAGCGGCCACTGCATTCCAGTCTGGGCGACAGAGTGAGACTCCAACTCAAAAAAAAAAAAAAAAAAAAGTCCTCAAAGGGAAACATTTTGCTGACGTGGAAGAGGTGAAACAAAAAAATTACAGAAGCACTAAAAGGCATCAAAATTGACAAGTTCAAAAACTCCGAGCAGTGGAAAAATATATCTCAATAGGTGCATTGCATCCTGTGGAGAGTATTTTGAAGGTGAGTGAAGTTTAAGCATGTAAGAATAAACATACAATTTCTAATCAATAAATTCCAGTTTTTTGGGTCACGCCTCATATGTTTTAAAGGTAGACTCGACAGGACTCACTGTTATGTTGCATGTGAGAATGACACATGGAATTGTCAAGTATGATTCTCAGGTTTTTATCTGAGTAACTTGGTAAACAGTAGTACAGAGCGGGTGGAGATGGGTATGTTTTGGACAGATTAAGATTGGGAAGCCATTTGATGGTTGGGATGCCTATTGAAGGTTGGGATGCCTATTAGACTTTTTTTTTTTTTTTTGAGTTGCCGTCTCACTCTGTCGCCCAGACTGGAGTGCAGTGGCCACTCCCGGCCACCGCAGCCTCGACCTGCTGGGCTCCAGCGATCCTTCTGCCTCAGCCTTCCAAGTAGCTGGAACTACAGGTGCGCGCTACCACGCCCGACTGATTTTTTTGATTTATTGTAGAGATGAGGTCTCGCCAAACTGCCCAGGCGGGTCTCGAACCCGCAGGCTCAGGCAATTCACTCACCTCGGCCTCCTGAAGCACGGGATTACAGGCTGAGCAACTGAGCCCGGCTGCCTATTAGACTTTCAAGAAGAGATGCTTACTAAGCAACTGGACCTTGGGCTCAGGAAGGAGATCTGAACTGTAGATACAGATGTGAGAACTGTTGTGATATAAGTGGTATTTCACACCATGAGGGAGTGTGCCTAGAGTCATAGGGAGGACTTGGCCAACATTTAAAGGAAATGTTACAACATGTGTGTATGCTGATGAGAATCAATACAAAGGGAGATACTGATGATGCGGAGAGGGGGCAGAATCCAAGGAACAAAGGCTAGAGCAGAGGGAGCCAGTGTCCAGGAGGACTGGTGAAACCTCACAGGGGCACAGCTTCCTGAGCCTCGTGGGCTTCACAAACAGAACTTGACTGAGTCGCAATTGTCATTTCCTTGTTAGCATTCCTCTCTAGATTCTAAACCCAGTGAGGGCAGGGACCCTCAGTAATGTGTTCAACATGGTACTGAAACTCTTGACACAATGTCTGACGCATGCTGCAAATTCGATAACAACCTGCTATAAGTCAATGAATAAACAAATGACAATATTTGGCTGATAGTAGTTGATAAATACATATCTACTTGCTTGTACTGAAAATGAAGCCAGGCGCGGTGGCTCACGACTATAATCCCAACACTTTGGGAGGCTGAGGTGAGAGGACTGCCTGAGCCCATGGGTTGGAGACCAGCCTGGGCAACTTGACGAGACCTCATCTCCACAATAAATAAATAATAAAAAAAATTAGCTGGGCATGGTGGTGCATGCCTGTAATTCCAGCCGCTTGGAAGGCTGAGGCAAGAGTATCACCTGAGCCCAGCAGGTTGAGGCTACGGTGGCCGTGAGCATGCCACTGCACTCCAGACTGGGTGACAGAGTGAGACTTCAATTCAAAAATAAAAAAAAAAAAAGAAAATGAAAATAAAAATAAAAACCCAACATTTTGTATATCTTCAGCTTGTTAGGTCCAACTTTTCTACGAATGGGTGTTTGAATATTTTTCCAGATTGTTGAGATAAATAAATGATAAATAAATCATTGATATATTTATAAGTGTTTATTTCTGAACTTTTTCCTTAAGCTTTTCTTTTTTTTTTTTTTGCGTTGAGGGTCTTACTCTATTGCCCAGGTTGGAGTATAGTGGAATGATCATGGCTCATCACAGCCTTGAACTCTTGGACTCAGGTGAACCTTCTGCCTCAGCTTCCCTAGTAGCCAGCACTGCAGGCACATGCTACCATATGCAACTAATTTAAAAAATATTTTTGGCTGGGTGTGTTGGCTCAAGCCTATAATCCCAACACTTTGGGAGGCCGAGGTGAGAGGATTGCCTGAGCCTGTGGGTTCAAGACCAACCTGGAAAACATGGTGAGACCTTGTCTCTACAATAAATCAAAAAATTAGCTGGGCATGGTAGTGCACACCTGTAGTTCTGGCTACTTGGATGGTTGAGGCAGTAGGATCGCCTGAACCCAGCAGTCGAGGCTGTGGTGGCTGTGAGCGTGCCACTGCACTCCACCCTGGGTGACAGAGTGAAACTCCAACTGAAAAAAAACATTTTTTTTTTTAAACACTAGGTCATATTATGTCGCCCAGGCTGATCTCGAACTCCTGGAATCAAGCAATCCTTCCATCTTGGCCTCCTTAAATGCTGGGATTACAGGTGTGAACCACTGTGCCTGGTCCCTTAAGTCTTTATGTTCATTACCTCACTTAATTCTTACATCAGCTCTAAAATACCTATTACTATTATTATCATACTTTAAAGAAGAGACACTGAACTACAGAAATGGTAAGAAATTTCCCTCAGGTTACACAGCAGCTACTTGATAGCAGAGTTGAGATTCCAACCCAATATGTTTCTTTCCAGAGCCCACATAATGAGTTGCTCACAGTCCTTCTAACTTATATAGTCTATTACTCCTTAGCTATTTGAAAAGTGAAGAATACATTAAATACGAAAATTATAACTCAACTAAAACATACCATGTATAAAGTCAAAACATACCATGTACAATGACACACTGGGAAGATATTTATAATTCATATCAGAGGAAAACGACTAATTTATAAGGTGATCATAGAAATCTGTGTGAGAAAGACAAACGGGCAAAGGATATAGTCAGTTCACAAAGAAAAACCTACATATGGCCTTTAAATGTATTAAACAACGTACAACCTGACTCAAGAGAAAGATAAATCAAAACTCTGACCAGATACCATTTTTTTCACCTATAAGACAGACGGATAAAAACATTGGCCTACAGTGCCAGTTGCCAAGGCTGTGGGAAGCAAGGATGCTCTTACCCTGCTGGTGAAAGTGCAAAATAATACAAATAGGGCAATTGTGGTAAAGTATATAACTTCTGGGAATTAAATCCTAAGGTACGCCCATCCACTTACAAAATGACATTTAAATAAGGACATTCATTGCAACATTATTTCCAGTAAAAAAGACTGGAAACAACCCAAATGTGTGTCAGAGACAAGTTACCTCAGCTGTCTATCCACACGTGAAAAATCAATCAACTATGAAGAGAATGAGGAAGCTCCCTCCTGCTGACACAGAAAGTTCTCCAGGAGGTGTATTATATATAAGGTAAGTAAGAAAGCAAAGCACAAAATAGTATGTGTAATATGATACTTTAAAAAAAGGGTATAATAAGGTTATATATGTCTCTACGCTTTAACCTAAAAAGAAATACTGAAAGGATATACAAGAAACTCATATATGTGGCTCCCTGTGGTTAAATTGAGTGGGGAGGAGAGAAGTGTTTTAAATATTTTGTAAATAATAACACAGATTTCATGAAAAGTTATGAGTGGGGAAAGCAAGATGTTCAATGAATACCTTGTTTTATTTTTTGATCTTTGAGCCGTGTGAATATTTTGTTATTCACAAATTAAGAAGAAAAAATATAATGAAAGCTACACCCATAGAGTATTAATGCTTGTCTGATTCTGTGCTAAGCGTGCTGTATTTGTACTCTCAGGTATTGCTCAAAGCAGATCATATGATTATTCCCATTTTGCAGGTGAGGAACAGGTTTAGAGAGGTAAGAAATTTACCTAAGGCACAGAACTAGTAAATGGTGGAGACTGGAATCAAATCACGGCCACCTGCCTCTAGGAACTGTGCTCTGAACTATTATTCTACTCTCACAGTGGCTTTTAACATTTCTGTTCTACCTTGAGAAACATAAGAGATGATATCCCCTCACAGCACACTAGTCTTTGCAAAAAAAAAAAAATGATAGTTAGAACCAACCCTGCTGATCAAAAGTAGACTGAATTTAAAAAATGTGGCACATACACATGATGGAATATTACACAGTTATAAAGAAGGACAAAATCATGAACTTCTCAGCAAATTGGATGAAATTGGAGACAATCATTCTTAGTGATCTATCACAGAAACAAAGAGCCGAATACCACACGTTCTCACTCATAAGTGGGACCTGAACACTAATCACAATAGCACAAGGGAGGGATCGGCAGTCGTGGGACACTGCCAGGGGAGGATGTGGGGGGGGGGTGAAACACATGACAACACAAAGGGTACCTGATCCTAATCCAGGGGAAATGAGGACCAGTGGAGGCCCCAACTTCACCTGCACATGCATAATTTATGTACCTAATCCTGACTTGTACCCCACATCTTTATAATAAAATAAACATACACACACACACACACACACACACACTTAGAATCAGCATCAATTAAAGTTCATGCATCAAAAAAAAAAAGATAGAAAATCCCAACAGTTCCCCAGTAGCAATAGCTCACTGTATCTATGGCGTCAAATGAAATTATGCAGCCATGTGATAACCATGAAGTCTAGATGTATCTCCAATCCCTCCCACCTAAAATGAAAGCATGTCAAAGTGAAAGCAACAGCAAGTTTTGCTATTTTTTAAGAAATACCTGGCATTTATTGAGTTCTTACCATGTGACAGGAATGTTATAAATGCATTATAAGTACATCACACGTATAGCCATGTAATGTTCACCAAAAACTTAGTAGATAGATGCTATCATTATCAGTGCTATGGGTTGAACAGTGTCAATCCCCTCCCCCAAAAGATAGATTGAAGTCCTAAGCCCCCAAATCTTAAGAATGTGACCTTATTTGGAAATAGCATCTTTACTTTGACTTAATGAAGTCCAAGTAAAATGATTAGGGTGGGCCCTAGTTCAATATGATGGGTATCTTTTTATAAAGAAGAAGTTTGTATTATGATATGAATGCAGCCATGTGGTTAGAGGGCAGAGATTGGAATGATGTAGCTGCAAGCCAAGGAGAGTCAAGGACTACCAGCCACCACCAGAAGCTAGGGAGAACCCTACCCAGAGTCTTTGAGGTAGTATGGCCCTGCCAACACCTTGATTTCGAACTTCCATCCTTCAGAACAATGAGACAATCGATTTCTGTTGTGTGAAGTCACCCAGTTTGTGGTACTTTATTACGGCAGCCCAAGGAAGTGAATTTACAGATGAGAGAACCAAGATACAGAGAGGCCGAGCAACCCACCCCAAATGACATACTTGATTAATAATGGCATCTTGACCTGCAATTGGAAAGACTAGCTCCAGAAGAGTGCTCCATTCTGATCAAATTTATATTCATATTCATTTAATTTTTTTTGAGTCAGAGTCATCCAGGCTGGAGTGCAGTGGCACAATCACAGTTCACTGCAGCCTCATATTCCTGGGCTCAAGCCATCCTCCTGCCTTCGCCTCCTGAGTAGGTAGGACTACTTGCAGACACCACCACACTCAGCTAATTTTTAATTTTTTATAGAGACAAGGTCTCACTATGTTGTGCAGGGTGGTCTCAAGCTCTTGGGCTCAAGTGATACTTCTACCTTGACCTCTGGAACTGCTGGGATTACACATGTGAGCCAGGGTACCTGGCTGAAATTTATGTTTTAAAAAAAAATCATTTGCAAATTTCAGTTAGCTATTATTTAAGCAAATGATTTGTCTCACGACTGACGTCTCTGAACACTCTGTTTGACCTTAATCCTCTGTCAAAGGGCAGAGCACAGAGTGTTCAGAGTGGGGCAACCTTGACAAACTTGTCAGGGCATGGCGGTAGGAGCCCACAAAGCCAAACCAAACTCAACCATGCAGCTGCTCGAAGCTAGGGGGCCAGCCAAGGGGGCTTTTCACTCCTCCCTGAAACAGCTGAGTGTGGCAAGGACCCAGGGGGTGTGAGCTTCAAAGCAATTGAAGCCTTCCCCACAGCCTCTCATTTTTGATCAGCAGGAGTCACAATCTAGGAATGTGTTGTTTAAATTATTATTATTATTATTTTAGATTAAGAAAGGTTCAGGTTAAGTTCAAGAGGGCTAAAACAACTTGCAGTAGTAACTACCTTTCCCCATCCCTTTTGGACCCAGATGACCACTAAACAAAAATGCTTTCTGAATGACACAATGCTTTTCAAATAATGCAGGAAGGGGAAGTGACAGGTGAAGAAAAGTCTGGCTGAGTACTTAACCCGGGGCCTGTGCTGGTCTGTGTAGACCTCTATGTGGAAGACCCTGGAAGATCTGGAAGATTGTGCATCCTGGGGGATCCTCCCTGAAAGCAAACCACTTGATGAGTGGAGCCCAGACTGAATGGCTGTCTCCAGCTGCAAGTGAGAGGCAGGCAATGATGTGCTGGAGATGGACATCAGAGTTTAAAAACAGAATTTGGAGCCGGACTCGGTGGTTCAGCCTGTAATCCCAGCGCTTTGGGAGGTTGAGGTGAGTGGATTGCCTGAGCCCGTAGGTTCGAGACCCGCCTGGGCAACTTGGTGAGACCTCATCTCTACAATGAATCAAAAATTAACTGGGCGTGATAGTGCACACCTGTAGTTCCAGCTACTTGGAAGACTGAGGCAGAAGGATCGCTGGAGCCCAGCAGGTCAAGGCTGCGGTGGCTGGGCGCGGCCACTGCACTCCAGTCTGGGTGACAGAGTGAGACGCCAACTCAAAAAAAAAAAAGAAATGAAAAAAACAAACAAACAGAATTTGGTCAAACCAAAAGTCAAATGACTGAAAGTGAATTGGGTGCTGATTAGGGTTATGTCTAGGCAGAGGAACAGTGTTTGGGCAGACATTTCTCCATGGCTGAACTATTGAAGTCAGGAATATTTCAACACCATCACAAAAATGGATATACTGTGGTTACTGTCTTCTCCCATGACTCCAGGATGGAAGGAAGGATACCCCATATGACCCTAACCTCTGACATTTCTAGGTACAGTGTAGATGTTCAGTAAGCACCCACTGTCTGGGTGATTTCTTTCCTGGATAGGCTTGGTAAGGGCCTTGAGATCCTCATTAGAATCACAGAAAAAGGAGAAGTGTCTTTGCTGGAAGCATGACTGACAGGTCAGCAGGTTATCATCACCATGGTTCTTCTTGAATGAACATACAATACATAACATTGTGAGACCTTGCCTCTTCAAAAAATTGAAAATTAGCTGGTCATGGTGGTGTCTGCAAGTAGTCCCACCTACACAGGAGGCTAAGGCAGGAGGATGGCTTGAGCCAGGAATATGAGGCTGCAGTGAACTGCGATTGTGCCACTGCACTCCAACCTGGGTGACCCTGACTCAAAAAAAAAAAAAAAAAAGATGAATATGAATATAAATTTGATCAGAATGGAGTATATGACCCTAAACCCCAAATGACCTTAAACCATATGTGATTCTGGACACAACTTGAAACCTCAAGAAAAAGAAGCAAAATGTTTAACCTTTGCCTAATATGGAGGCAAAAGAGTGAAGTATCCAAAAGTTAAAAGTATTAGACATTGAGGCCGAGTATTAGACATTAATTTCCTCAGTTTTAAGCTTTGTAGACATTAGGCATTAATAAACCCAGGTTTATCATCTGCTGATGAAAACAAGCTTTATTTTGTAATTCCAAGTATTTAAAGAATATCTCAATCTAAACATTTGAATGCCTTGTTAAGAGAAATCCCCGGAAACAGCAGCAACCCTCCCCAGAAAACTTGCAAAGATGCATCCTATGCATTTTCTTACCTCTTTTCTAAGTTTAAATTCCCAGACTTTGTACATAGCAATGCGGATTAACATTTTTACCTACTTTGCTGCTAAGAAGTAAACCTTGAAATACCAGTCTCACAGTGAAATTCCAGAGGTAAACAGAAAAGTGACTGACTCACCTGGAAGTAGGCTCTGCAGTGAGGACGTGTATTTCTAAGATGCAGATTGCAAAGGCCAAGCTCCAGTAGGCAGGCATGCTGCTCTTACTGGGCAGCTCCAAGTGGGGTGGCCGGCCAGGTCACCGAAAGCATTTATTTGCAAAGAGCCCGGGAACCAGAGGACCAGGGATAGTTACTGTTTGTTTGCACTCAGGGTTTTTGTCAATTTGGGCTGCCTGGGTGCTGAAGTCCAACCCAAGGAGAGCCATTTTGTGATTTGGTACTTCTTGGCCTCCTGTTTTCTCATGTTGACAAGTATATGTGGGCAAGGAGTTTGTGAATGCTAAAGTAGCTAAGATTAGCAGCAGTGCTGAATGAGAACAAACAAAAATGTTCCCGGCAGTTCTCATCTTGAAAGACTCTGGGAGAGAGGATAGGGGAGTGTCATTTTGGGAAAAAAAAGTCTGTGGGTGATTCTTATGGAGGAATAAACTCAAAATTAGTAAAGAACTGCACTCAATGGAAAGGAAGGCACAGACATAGATATCTCAACATTTTTTTCTAATCTAAAAATAATTTATATGTGGGCAAGGTGTACAATATATTTACAAACCTATCTCTTTTTTATAGACTTAGTGGAGAATTTTTTTCTAAATTAGCATTGTGGAGTACAAATGTGGATTTGCTCCGTAAGTAGGCTGCACGAAGGTGAAGTTTGGGCTTCTAGCTGGCCCTCTATCCCTTTGGTAGTGGGCCAGATACACATTGTGTTGCCATGTGCCACTATTCCTTCACCCTCCCTCCCCTAGCAGTGTCCAGCAACTGCCAGTCCCAGCCAGGTACGAGTGTGACTAATGTTCAGGGCCTGCTTATGATGGTCTCCAGCTGCAGCCAAATTGCTGCAAAGGCCATGATTTTGTTCTTCTGCATGGCTGCATAATATTTCATGGTGTATATGTACCATATTTTATTTATCCAGTCCACTTTTGATGGGCGTATGGATTGGGTGCATATTTTTGCCATTGTGAATAATGCGGCAATAAGCATGCATGCGTAGGTATCCTTTTGGTAGAACGATTTATGTTCCTCTGGGTATGTTCTCAGGAGAAGAATGCTGAATCATATGGAAGCTCATTTTTTAGTTATTTGAGAAATCACCACATTGCTTTCCATCGAGACTGAAATAGCTTACATTCCAACCAACAATGCAGAAGCACCCCCTTTTCTCTGCAGCTGCACCAGCACCTTTTTTTCTTTTTTTTTTTTTTTTGACTTATTAATGATAGCTATTCTTAGTAGTGTTAGGGGGTATCTCACTGCAGTTTCTACTTGCATTTTTTAGATGATTAGTAAGGCTGAGAATTTTTTCATGTGTCTATTGCCTGCTTGTATGTCATCCTTTGAGAAGTGTCTGTTCATGTTCTTCACCCATTTTTTAAATAGGATTGTTTGTTTTTTCCTTTCAGTTTGTTTGAGTTCCTTACAGATCATGGACGTTAGGCATTTGTCAGGCTCACAGCTTGCAAATTTTTTTTCCCATTCTGTGGGTTATCTCTTTACTCTCTTGAGGTTTTATTTTGCTATGCAAAAGCTTTTTGGTTTGATAAGATGCCACCTGTCTATCTTACAAAAGGGGACTAAAAAAAAACTGGAATTATTTTTTGGAGGGTGGGCCCCTTGTAGTACAGGCTTCCCCCACTAGGTAAGTGTTCTAGGAACCATCGACATCAGTGTACAAGCTAGCATTGTGTGAGAGGCTGTGTTCGACTTCAGAGACTTTTTTTTTTTGAGATTTTTTCAACACGTTTGCTTATTTCATGATAAGTCCACACCTGAAGGACATTTCCTGAGAGTCTTAGCTAATGACAGGTAAGCTGTATCTGGATGTAGTAAAAAACTTTCAAATATGACATAGCAATGTTGAGGACCCTTACATAGTCTCTTTGGACCCTACCAGGACACCTATGGAAATAAGAACTTAAAAGTAGTCAAGATAGGATGATGTTTTATGCTAACTAGATTTGATACTAGCTGATTAGATTTTGTGCTAATTATGCTTGATAAGTATATGTGACTGGAGATTGAAAAATTATCTGTCTCCTTGGAGGTTAACTCAATGGAGGAGATATGGAGGAAGGGGGGTGTGTTTCTTGGCTGCCTGATTTGAACAGGAGGTTATGCTGAATTGTTCAGTTTTATTTATTTTTATCACCATAGTTCAGGCTAAATGTAATGTAGCAAAGTAATGGGGGCAGTGAATACTAATTAGTACTATGTTAATATATAATTAATACTATATTAATTATATATTATCTATTTATAATAGATATTAATAGATTTTTTCTTTTAAAGATGTGGGGTACAAGTGAGGATTGGGTACATATTTTATATGATTAATATATCTACTAATATTAGTAGCTATATTAATCATATAAAATATATAAAAATATAAATAATATAACATGCTTTTTTTGGAGACAGGGTCTTGTTTTGTCTCTCAGGTTGGAGTGCAGTGGTGTGATCATAATTCACTTCAGCCTCAAATTCCTGAACTCAAGAGATCCTCCCGCCTCAGCTGGAACACAGGTGCATGCCACCATACCCAACTAATTTTTTCGCCAAGACAGGTCTCTCTATGTTGCCCAGCCAGGTCTTGAACTCCTGACCTCAAGCAGTCCTCCTGCTTTGGCCTGCCAAAGTGTTGGAAATACAGGCATGAGCTAATGAGCCCAGCCTGTCTTACATTTTTGTAGAGCTTTTAATTTATCCTTGCCCTTAACATCTATCATGTATATGGCATGTTTTGAAATGAGACTTATGTTTCTGAGTGTATCTTGGAGGAATGAACCATCATGATACATTAGGTTAGAGAAGTGAAAATAATAACATTTTAATTTGTATAATGGCTTCCAAAGAACAAAACAGATACATGTTTCTTGAACATCTATAATGTGCCAGGCTATATATATATGTGTGTATATATACATACATATATATATGTAATCTCATTCAATCCTCAAAATAACTCATTTACAGCTAAGGAACTGAGACACACTGAGATTACATTATTTGTCCAGCATCAACCAATGATGAGTAACTGGAATTTGAACTTATTATATCTGGCTCTACATCTCAGGCTTTTTTCCTCACACTATTAATATTGTTATTGCTATTATTTATGTCATGTAGCTTATGGGATACTCTGCTATAAAATTCCTTACTAAATCCTCTTAACTCTACAAGAGGTAAGCTTATAGTCTAGTCTCACAGATGAGATTCAGAGATGGAGAAATACAACAAAGGCTACATATAGAGAAGTAGCAGAAGTGAGATTTAAACAAATCATGTCCTTAAGCTCTGATTCTAGGGTTTTCCACCCTGCTGAGGGTCCTCAAAGGATTCACCAGTCAGTGACCTTTTCCATTCCCTTGGTCTCAATTTTTTGGAAAATTCATGGTAGTGAATTATGGTTTTTGTGTAATAATTATAATAATACTTACCATCACTTCACCAGGAAACCCAGAAATTCCTTCAGTTTCCTATGGTTCCTCTCATGTCAGCTTCTCTGCATCTCAATCAAATCTCAGAAGAAGAGGCCTGCTTTTTATTTAGGAAAATCTGACGTTCCACACTCCCATGCTAACTTTCCAGAATTCTGTTGAATTAGTTCTCTCTTTGATACGCTCAATACCTCCATTTTAATCACTTCCTTCTCCTCAGCCTGTGAAAAAACTCAAGTCCTTTCTTCAAAAAATTCTACATCATTCTTTGGTTTTTCTCTTATTGCTACTCCCCTTTTTGGCTAAACTTTTGCAGACTGTATCAACCTTCTTACGCATGGTCATGTCCAACCTCTTGAAGTCTGCCCTCTGCCTCTCCTGCTCCACTGGAGACCTCTTTGTTACTAAATTTAGCAGATACTTCTTGGACCTCTTTGAGGCATTTCACTGTGCTGGCCATTTTCCATGCTTTAACACTCTCAGTCCCCTTGACCTCTGTGACATGGCGTCTCCTCATTCTTCTGTTTCTATTTCATTTGCCTCTCTTCCCTGCCCATTGTACAAATGCTGGATTCCTCAAGGTGGGACAATGGGAGGGTGGAAGAGGTGATTCTTATCCACTCTGTAAGTTAAGCCTATCTTCAGACCCAGAGGTCTCAGAGAGTGGCCTGTTTACTAGAATCTCCTGGGTTCTTGTTTTGAATGTATAGACTCCTAGAAGTGATAATAGTAATAATAAACAAAACACTAAGTTTACGGTGTTACTTTCCAGGGTAACTGTCCTCAAGTACTTCTAAGAAGTCTCCAGGTGAGCCTTGATTTGTTCATAATAAGTCAAACTTGCCATATCTAAAATCAAACACATAATTCCTGCCTTGTCTCTATCGAGGAAACTTTTCTTTTTATAGTCCTTATTTTGGTTAATGAGCCATCATACATCCTGTCTTTCTGGTTCTCAAACCTGAAGGCCACTCTTGTTATCTACTGTATCAATATTTTGACAGTATACCAAGTATTAAGCATGCTCATAATGGTTACCCTGTAGTGACTCCATAGTTACTGGATGATTGTTGATTTAACTCAGTTCAGATATATTTGGTTTCTGGAACTTGGGACTCTGACAAAAGGAGAACATATTTGAGGATCAAACTATATTCAGCTTTACCAAACACTAACTACATGTAAACCTAACTAAATATAAGAGGCGATAATGGTATACAAATCTTAAAACTTTTAGAATTGTGTTTTCTTGACACTTTGCAACTTCAAGACTGAACCTTGAGGTTAATTGCTCAGGGAAAGCAATTGATCAACTGTGAATCTCAAAGCAGCGGGGACAGCTAGGTTGTGATGCAGAGAATGTGAAAAGACCTTTTCTCTGGCTCAAAGAAATTGTGAGAGGGAGAGGACTAGAGGTGGGAGAGGCAGGCTGAGAGACATGAACTTTGCACAACACTTTGGGGCCAAGTTCCAGGATGGGGTCAGCATATTCAGCAGATTAAGGTCAAAAATAGACCTGTTTCTGTTCTTGCTATCTGGGACTCTGTCAGACTTTCACAATATGGAGAAAGTCAATTCTGATTAAAGGGGTTGTGCCATGTGGTGTGGTAGAGAAAGAGGCACTGACTTTGGCTTCCTAGGTTTCTTTGGCTGTCATATACCACAGAGGATATCAATGAGTTCCCCTCTATCCTAAGGAGGAATGGGGAAGGGAACTGGCAGGCTCACTGGGAGGTTTGCTACAGCAAGTCGATGCAACCCTAGAGCTGAGGACAAGGATGGAAAGGCTCTTACAGTCAGAACTTTGGAATTTATGGTGTTAGTATGAATCACGGTGGGCATTGAGGCATCAGGGAGAATCACTTAAAGCTTAACTTAAAGCTTCAGCTACAGATGCAGCTGAAGATTTTAGGGAGATCTTAGAGAATTTTTGAAGTGCTGTGCAAAGTGAACTGTGTTTTCATTGATATATAACTTTGATCCCATTCATTAAGCGCACACTAGTACTGAATGTTAGATTTTGATGAAACTATACAACAGTATCATTGTTATAAAATGTGCCTATGAGCTGGGCTCGGTGGCTCAGCCTGTAATCCCGTGCCTTGGGAGGCTGAGGTGAGTGGATTGCCTGAGCTCGCGGGTTCGAGACCCGCCTGGGCAACTTGGCGAGACCTCATCTCTACAATAATCAAAAATCAGCCAGGCGTGGTAGTACATGCCTGTAGTTCCAGCTACTTGGAAGGCTGAGGCGGAAGGATCGCCGGAGCCCAGCAGGTCGAGGCTGCGGTGGCCGGGAGCGGCCACTGCACTCCAGTCTGGGCGACAGAGCGAGACTCCAACTCAAAAAAAAAAAAAAAAAAAGAAATTAAGATAAAATTAAGTTTCTAAGTTGGTTTATTTAGTATTATATGCATAAGAAAATATAAAAATTGAATACAAGGGGGACCTAAAAAAACCCCGGAATTTATTTGTAAAGAATCATGTACTGATTCCTACATGTTTAAACTTCACTCACCTTCAAAGTACTCTCCGTTTGATGCAATACACCTATCAGCATGCTTTTTTCCACTGCTCAAAAACAGTTTTTGGACTCGCCAATTTGGATGCCTTTTAGTGCTTCTGCTGTTTTTTGTTTCACCTCTTTCACATTGGCAAAACATTTCCTTTGAGGCATTTTTCATCAGGGGAAAGCAAAAAGTCACTCAGAGCAACATTGGGTGAATAGAGCGAGTTGGGCATGAAAAGCGTGCTGTTTTTGGTCAAAAACTGCTGAACACTCAGCAATGTATGGGCAATTGTACTCATAAATCACCCA
>CAUYQG010111709.1:0-34897 GCA_963574415.1 Tarsius wallacei | reverse complement strand
GGGTTCGAGACCCGCCTGGGCAAGCAAGACCTCATCTCTACAATAAATCAAAAAATTAGCCGGGCGTGGTAGCGCGCGCCTGTAGTTCCAGCTACTTGGAAGGCTGAGGCGGAAGGATCGCCGGAGCCCAGCAGGTCGAGGTTGCAGTGGCCGGGAGCAGCCACTGCACTCCAGTCTGGGCGACAGAGTGAGACTCCAACTCAAAAAAAAAAAAAAAAATTTTTTTAATTATATTTAAATATTTTAAATATACCAAAGGCAATCTACAGATTCGACGCAATGCCCATTACATTACCAACATCATTCTTCTCAGACCTGAAAATGACAATACAGAAATTCATATGGAAACATAAACGACTACAAATAGTCGAAACCATCCTTAGCAAAGAAACAAAGCAGGAGGTATCACATTTCCAGACTTCAAACTTTACTATAAGTCTACCGTAATCAAAACAGCCTGGTATTGGTACAAGAACAGGCATATAAACCAATGGAACAGGATAGAGATTCCAGAAACAAAGCCTCAATTTCTCAACCAACTCATCTTTGACAAAGCTCCAACAACAACCACTGGGGAGAGGAGAACCTATTCAGTAAATGGTGCTGGGAAAACTGACTGACCACGCAGAAGATTGAAACAGAATCTCTATCACCATACCAAAAAATTAACTATAAATGGATCAAAGACCTAAATGTAAAACCTCAAACTATAAGAATCTTAAAAAATGCAGGAGAGACCCTTATGGAAATTGGAAATGGAAATCAATTCCTGATCAAAACCATAAGTGCCCATACAATAAGAGAGAAGATAGACAAGTGGGACCTCATCAAACTAAGGAGCTTCTGCAAAGCAAAGGAAACCATCAAGAGAGCAGGGAGACAGCCCACAGAATGGGAAAGAATATTTGCCAACTGTATATCTGGCAAAGGCCTAAAATCTAGGATCTACAAGGAACTCAAAAGTGCCAAAAGGAAAAAAACAAACAGCCCCATTAAAAAGTGGGCAAAAGACATGAATAGACACTTCTCAAAAGAAGATATACGGGCAGCCAATAAACACATGAAAAAGCACTCAGCCTCACTAATCATCAGAGAAATGCAAATCAAAACCACATTGAGATACCACCCAACCCCAGTAAGAATGACCATCATTAATAAAACACACAACAGATGCTAGCAAGGATGCAGAGAAAAAGGAATGCTTCTACACTGCTGGTGGGAATGCAAACTAGTGCAAACTCTGGAAGACAGCGTGGCGATTTCTGAAAGAACTAGAAATTGACCTTCCATATGACCCAGCAATCCCCCTATTGGGTATATACCCAGAGGAACTCAAGTCATTCTGCCAAAAAGATACCCACACATGCATATTTGTTGCAACTGTATTCACAAAGCAAAAACATGGAACCAACCATGCTGCCCATCAAAGCTAGACTGGATTAAAAAATTGTGGTACATATACAAAATGGAATATTATACAGCCATCAAGAAGGATAAACATATGGACTTCACAGCAACTTGGATGTATTTAGAGTCTATCATACTCAGTGATCTATCTCAGAAACAAAACAGAGTACCATATGTTCTCATTCATAAACAGACCTTGAACAATTATCATAATACTATAAGAAAGGGATGGCAGTAGTGGGAAACTGTCAGGGAAGGGGGTTGGGATTGGCAGTTGAGGGAAACTGCTAGGGGAGAGGAGGCACAATCTCATCAATGAGGGTACCTGCACATTTGTATTCCTAACCCTGAAATGTACCCACATCTTTAAAATAAAATATAAATAAATAAATATAGATGAGCTAAAAAAAAAAAAAAAAAGGTAGGCATTATTATCCACATTTTATAGTTTACAGGGAGCAAAGAAACCAAGGATCGGAGAGGTTATGCAAGTTGTCTCAGGTCACCCAGAGAATAAGTGATAGAACCAGGATTCAAATCCAGACCTTTGTGATACCAAAACCGATGATCTTAGTTCACACTTCATTTGTTCATTTGATCATTAATTCATTCATTCATCACATATTCTCACACAGACTGAGGAACTATTATACCCAAGGTTGCATTCCCAGCTTTCAAGATCATTACAAGAGAAAAAGAAAAATAATAGATAACAACAATTTAATGTGATGATTGCTAAAGTAATCATAGATAAATTAGACATCACTCTTTTCAAGAATACAGTGGTAAGATCTGGGTGTTATTGAAAGCACAAAGAAGGAGTACAAAATCAACCTTGGATAAAAGGGGCATAATATTCAAGATTATTTTGATAGAAACTCAATTCAATCTCGCTAAGCAAGTGGAAATTTATTACTATGTTAGTTCACAGAAAGAGCACTGAGGGAGCCCATAGAGTCAAAGTAGGAGTGAAGGAACTAGGTAGGCCCTCGAAAACTAAACCTGCAGATGCAAAGACACAAGGACTCTTTATTTCTCCATCCATGTCTCATCTCTATTGCAGACAGGGTGGATATGTAATTTTTCTCCAATCATAGTCAGCAACAAATAAGAGCTGGGTAGTTCAGTTGGATTTATGTATGGCTGGGGTCTATAATAGTGCTGGTGAATGGGTATTTAGTGAAAAGCAAAGGAAGCAGAAAATGTTGAGGCTATTGGCAAAAGAGTGGTTGACTAGGTAGAGGAGTAATAATGGGAGGTGTTTGACAGGGGTTGGAGGGGCTGGGTCCTCAGTGAGTTTTAGAAACAGATGTTACAGAATAATGAACTGAAAGCTGAAAGAACAGAAAATTTTGGTCAGGGTGGGATGTTCGGATTTCAGAGGTAGAAGTTCCCAGTTTTAACGAGATTCATGAGTACATGGAGGTTAAGGGCATTCAAAGTGAGGAAGTCAAGGAATTGAGAAGTCAAGGTGTTTGATGAATGTAAATATGCTATGGAACCAGGTGCCTGGGTCTCCAATAAATGAGATGAGTTGGGGAGGATGGTAGGTGACCACAAAAAGAAGTGGAGAGGATAATCATAATAGCAAATATTTACAGAATGGTCTTTGTCAAGGATAAGCATCGTATTGATTTATTTATTTTCACCTATATGGTAGATACAATCCCCGCCCCCACCCCCCCGCCGCCTTTATTTTTAACAGATGAGACAGAAGTTAAATAACTTACCCTAGGTCTCACAGCTACTGAGTGGTTTAACCAATAATCAAATCCAAGTCATCTGGTTCTGGAGGTCACAATCATTACACTCTTCTCCCTTGTTGATGTACCTGGATGGCACATGTCCTTAAAAATATTTACAGGGAGGCAGAGGAACAATAATCTGAAATCTGTTCCTATATCATGACCTAGGTACTGGGTGTGGGACACTGAGTCTTCTTTTTGTAAGGCTGAAGGAGAACCAATTATTTTGGAACAGGCCAACCCAAGAAGTAGAAAGAGTGTTTTATGACTAGATCAAGTATACAGGGTGATTTGTTTTATAAAAAACAAACTAGTGAATATGCCTGGGAGAAAGTGGAGATGAGAGGAGATGGGAGAGCAATCTCAAAGCAGAATGGGAATGAGAGTACAGGAGAAAGCTGATGTTTGGAGTTTTTTGCTTGGTTGGTAAGTATGGGTGTCAGGGATATGCAAAAAAAAAAGTCCCAGCAAATTCCCTGGAAAACATAACAGGAGGTTGAGGGGGCTGGTAGGCCCTTCTGGAAGAAGTTAGCCTAGCCAAATTATGTGAGCAGACCATGGAACTCCCAGCATCCTTATCATCTACTTAAAAGCTACAGTAGCCTTGGTAGATGGGGATTAGTTAGGACTCTCTGAAACGAGTCAGTGGTGACCCTTAGAAATATTACTTCACTTTTTAAATAATGGAATTTTGTAATATCTTCATTTGAGATAGACATAAATTGCATGTATGCCTAGCCCTTGATTTCTCCAGTGTCCATAGCTATATAACACCCCATACTTTTGATAATGGATCATTCCCCCCAGCCACAGGATGAGTACGTTACCCAGGCTGGGTCAGTGATATTGCCCCATCCGCTCCTGGCCACAGTGAGTGGTCCAATAGGTGAGGTGTGACACAAACCTCGCCAATTTCCTCCAGAGGCCTTTCAAACTGACCCTAGGAAAGAGGAGTGATTTAGCTGACAGGCTGTGACACAGGAGTTGGCTGAGGTGCTATTCCTCACTCTGAGGAAGAAGAGCGACAGCATGTGAGTTCATGGTTCCAGCCTGAGAGTCCACAAAGTAATCTAGGTTCCTGCCATGCTTTAATTCTGGGGGCTAACCCAATTTAAATTCATTCCTTTCCCCACCTTTCTTTCTTTTTTAAAAAGTTTATTTCCAGTTGGGTTTCTGAGAAAAGAAAAAAAAAACTGAAAAGAAAAAAGCCCTAAAACATGCAGTCCAAGAAAATCTGAAGTTTTAGCAGAGTCTTTTCCTAAATAAAAGTCACACTGTCCCAAAAGCCTGTCAACCTGAGTTCACAAAAGAATTCAGGTTGTCTACATGTTATAATGCATGAAGCTCACACTTAGCCTTCCTTTTGTAGCCAGGTGAGATTAAATTTATAATGTATACCTTCTTTTTCAGTAAGAAGCATGACACGAAATCCCCTAAGACTGCCTCAGACAGAGGGAAGAGCTGAGGATACATGTAAGGAGAATGGGTGGTTCTATTGTCTGGTGTTTTAAAGGTGATCTGGAGATGGGAGGAAGCAGACAGTTCTGGTCCTAGAGGGAGACATGCCAGAGCCAACCTCATTAGCACTCCAGAGCTGGCTGGATGCTAGAAGGTGGTTGATGAGGTAACTGAAAGAAGAGCTGAGAAAGTAGCTTGTACTTTCTGGCACAAGTCAGAATAGAGTTTGTACTTTTGTTACTGTGTTTTAGCCGACCTTGAAAGTGTGCCTTTACTTAGCTCATCCTGTGCTTCCCCAAGGTCAGAGCAGGAAAAGGGAAGAGAGACTAAGCACTTCCCATAAAAGACCTGTAGAGACAATGGCAAGGGCATTGCCCTCGGTTAGTCACTCTTACTGGCAAATGGGTAGAAGATTCTAGTATCTGTTTGAGGAAAGAGGCAAACACTCTAGTTGTTTTCAATGACATTTCTTAGATGCTTGTTGTAAGATCCGATGTTCACCTATCAGCCAGGTTCCCTTGGACCTAGAATATATCAGAGCTTGCTTTGAGAAAGACAAGCTGGTTGGGTTCTAAGGGAGAGTAATGCTTCATGTACTAAAATCATCCCCAAAAGTTTCTGAGGAAAACCTTTAAAGGATAAATGTTAACCTATATTCAAAGTTTTTCAACTAATTTTTTAAAAAGAAAAATCTTATTCTTAATAACATAGCCAGAGCTGTCCGCTTAGGGAAAATGATGCTCAGTGAAGACTCTGGAGAAATATTAGCCCAGCAGAAGTTAATTAGCCTTGATAGGAAATTTAGATCTTAGGATTCCTAAAATATTTTATTCGAAATAAGAAGTCAAGATAATTTTTCAATGCAATTTTAATCAGATTATAATTTATTCTAAGAGTTTTTACAAAATACTTTATGAAAATTATACATACATAGGAAGTACAGTATAATTGAACAACTTACATTCTAATTAAAGCTTTGTTGCAAAATATGTTTATGACTACTCTTATGCCGCTTTCGTATATTTGTTCATATAGTAAAGTTAGAAGAAAAACAATCATATATACGCAGGTTTTTTTTATACATACTCTTACAAAGTACAGGCTTGAGACCTATTTTATTAACAGAAGAATGTCAAAACAAACCAAGGACTAAATTCCACCTATGGACAGTGGGTGGCACCAAAGTACATTTGAGGCTTTCATTTCAACACTAGGGAAAAGAGAAAGCAGTTTCTCAAGGCAGGAAAACACCAGTAAGTTCTGTCTCATTGCCCTAACATGGAATTCCACATTTTAGTAGAGATCACAGAGCAAATAGTTTTTTTATGGTCCAATTATGTATCATCACTGATGTTCTGCCTCAATGCCCCCTTCCCCCTTCAGAATATCTTTCTGTTACTTTTTCTACAACCTACATTATTTACAAGTCCTGCAAGGCTCAAGTGACAGACCCTCTTAACTGTAGCACAGGATTGTGGTGTGAAACACATGATGACAAACTGGAACACTTTACTCTTTAACAGTACCCCATGTTTAATATTTTGAAACATCTTTTTTGTTGAAGCGGCAGCAGCAGTTCCATTTTTCTAGCCTGCACAGATATCTTCTTTAATGTTAGAGTCATAAGTAAGTCACATATCTTGTCATTATTTAAATGCCTTGGACCTCACAATCAAAGAAGCACATGCAGATTGACTTTTACATGCTGTGTAGTATATATATAGAAATTGAGGATCTTTGTCCATGTGATCAGGTTTTCAAGATCAGATTCCAGCTGTTTAGTAGTTTTCGGTAGAGGAGCCAGTGGACTTTGGGCTCATTTGGCAATCTTGGCAATCACAAGCATTCTGAGAGGCAGTGTCGCTTCAATCCAGCTATTGGGGGAATTTACCATCTTTTCCCAGAGAGCAACTTCCTCTAACGTAGAGTCCATCCAATCCACTTCAGTACCATAGCTTTTACCTGAAAAAAGGAAGTTTTGCATTTAGAAATAAATAGCTAATCAGGGAAAAAACTATATGTGTGGGAGTTAATTCCCAATCATAAGCACCAATGGAAGAGAGCTTGAAAGAGTTTTAATATCACTGGGAGGGAAGATGTGTAACTCAATGTGGGGAGAGAGAGGACAAAAAACCTAGAATTTATAAAAAATTGTGTATTTATTCTTATATGTTTAAACTTTAGCCACCTTCAAAGTACTCTTTGTTTGATGCAATACACACCTATCGAGATGCTTTTCCCACTGCTTAAAACAGTTTTTTTTTCTTTATTTTATTGTAAAGATGTAGGCTTAAAACAGTTTTTGAACTTGTCAATTTTGATGCCCTTTAGTGCTTCTGTCATTTTTTGTTTCACCTCTTCCATATCGGCAAAAAGAATTTTTTCATAGGGGAGACCAAAAAAAAATGTCACTAGGGTGAGACCGGGTGAAAAGGAAGGGTAGGGCACGGGGTGGGGGTTGGGGGTGTCATTGCCTTTTTTAGTCAAACACTCAGTGCAGTGTGGGTGTGTGCACTTGTAAATCACCCATCATGAAATGGGCAACTGCGTTGAAAGAATCTTCCCCAAAAGATTCCCTAAAGCTGAAGGCAACCTCTCACAACAATGCGCTAGCAGGTAATTGATGCTGATTGGTTCCTAGATTACTTACCTAGCAGGGGAAGCCTGTACTACAAGTCTGTACTACTATAGCTTGAAATTCCTACACTCATTCACTTGGTTATACTTAACAGAGCTCTCTATAGGATATGTTTTCATTAGGAAGAAGCAAAGCAACGAACTTCTAGTGTCTGCTCATGGAAGAATTTAGCTCATGGAAAATTAAAAATGTAACAAATGATACCTGTTCCAAAGCCAATCCGAAGACCTCCCAAAAACTTGTTGGTTAGTTTGTAATGGTCCCAGACAGTAAGCTCTACACAGGCTTCTGACAGATCTTCAGGCCTAAACCCATCGTACACCATTGTGTGGTTGAAGATAGGGTTGGTGGTCTTCCCTACAGCTCTCGTCTTCTGGCGGCTTTTCCTACTTGTATCTGGAAGAATGGTACTACAAAGAGAGGCATTACTGTGAGAACATTTTAATAAAATAATAGACACAGAGTCATCTCTGAATGTCATTGGTTTGAATCCTGCTTTTGCCACTTATTGAATGTACATTCTGGGAAAAGTTACCCAACTTCTCAGGCACCTGCTTCCTCATCTATAAAATGGGAATGATGATGCTGATTTCCTAAGGCTGAAATTAGAATTAAATAACACATGCAAAACAGTTCAGTGCCTTTATTTAGTAAGTGCTTAATATGACTGCAATTGCCTGAAGATTCCTTTAAACTTCGGAAGCATAGTCTATTCCTGATTACCTGTGATAGCCTAGGAATTACTGTTAAACAGAATTGAAAAAGAAGATAAACCTCTCCAATTTGCTAGATTTGGCTTTGGAAATAAATTATATGATTTAAATATATATAATGTAACAATTATTTACATTCGTTTAGAATAATAATTTAATAAACTGCAATCTACTGTGCTTCTTGTAAAAAGAAGAAGTTCTGGGAGTGATCTCAGAATGGTAGACTGACCTGAGCTAAAAAATCTTACCAACAATTGACATCTGTGAAGAGTATGGGTAGGGAAAATCATAAATAACATCATATATGCTACTTAGATTTATGACATATATTTAAATAGCTACAACTGGTCATCTGGAAGAGTCTACATACATATAAAATTAGTCAGAGGGAGTTAGGAGAGCAATCTGTTGTTATTTACTAGATGCCAGTCATTTTATATGTGTAACAGAGAAAACGTTTGCCATTTAAAAAACCCAAGCTATCTTAAGCTCTTATGAGCTAACTCTTAGAAGAGGTTTGTATAGCAAATCATTTCCCAAATATCTGCAGTCTGATGCAAATGCCCTTTAAAAATGGGCCACAAACAGATGGGACAAAGGAGAGGGGTATCCTTCCGGCTCCATAAAGGAGCCAAAGGTAGGACATTCTAACATTAAAAATTAATAAACGTTTTAAAAATTCTTGCCCTCACCAACAGATGTTTTTCTTAGGACATTATTTATTTCAGTATGAGGTCTCTAGTTTCATTTGTATATATGACTTCCTAGCTTTTTGACTATAAAACTAAATGAAGCCTTGGGAGGTTCATGATATATACTCCTCTAGTTCATGTCTCCCTAATTTCAAGTAAATTTATTTAACCCATGAATGATGAGTCAACATCACAGATACAGAGAACTAAAACCAACCCCAGCAAAGTTCAGGCTATAGTAGAACTAAAGAAGGCAGAGTTATGAATGCTATTACCATTTAACAAAAGAATTTAGATGGTTTCCCCTCAGCAATGGTAGATCAAGGCATTCCTTCACCCAGATGTGCACTTCTCCAGTTGTAGGAAGCTTTTTACCTGCAATAGAAAAAGAAGAGAAAAATTGTACTGCCATCTCTTTCTTGGCAATACTGCATATCCAAAGATGTCAGCCTAAAAATGTTCCGGCACAGGGATACTTGCTAGTACTTGATGTTATTATCCTAATTAAACCTACACATTCTTAACTATATCTCTCATAGTCTGGCTATACTGATCTTAGATAGTTTTATAAAAATAATTTATATTGATTTCAATTACAGAATATTACATCATTATTTTGGGGTTTTACTTGGTTTAACAAAATCAGATACAAGAGAAGTGAAACATCCATTTACAGTTATATTCAAAACAGCTCAATGAACAGTATATATCTTGCAAACATTACCATCAGTTGCTGCTAGTGAAAGGCATTCTAAGCATACTTAAGTGTAAAGTAACCAAAATAGGTACCAGCTAAGATATAGTCATTCTTTGTGTTAAGAGTAATTACATATTTTATGGGGTTATTATATATACATACATAATAGTTAATATTATGAACAGGAAGTGACTAGGAAGTTGGCTTAGCCTGAAAATGCCATCTAAGTTGGGTGCATATGGACAGTGGAACACTACCAGATTTTTCTGGATGGGTTAGCCCAATCAGTCAACCAAACATGCTAGGAACGTCATTAGATACACAATAAATAAATAAATAAATAATCTATGCCCTTAGTAAATGTTTACAGTTAAGCTGAAGAGGGTAATTCAGATAAAAACTGTAAAAATGTATTTGACAAGTTAAGAAGAGGAAGCCATTATAGGAAAGAAAAACTAAGTGAACAAAAACTCAGAAAGGTGGAGCCCCATCACAACACACGATCTCCCTGGCCTCTACTACCAAGTGATAGAGGAAAAATGGGAAACAGGGTAGGCAGAATTTCTATGCATGTTGACTATAATGGTAGGATACGAATTATATCAAAAGAATCCTGCCTTTTAGGAAGATCCAGAAGTCACAAGATGATGATCTGGCAGTAATTTAGCCTAAAGATAGGCTTTACTTGCCTTTTGATTCTTCTTCCGTTTTTAAACTGAATTAGAATGCCTTTTTCTGGTTACTGCCCTCACCATCCATTATTTCTCCCATCCTCACTAGCTTCACTGTCTGGTTACTGAAAGCATTTGAATTTGCAACCCCGGATTTCAGCCATAACATACAGATTCTTAAGGAGAATAACTTGGGGAACTCGCTTGGGAAAAGGGGTAGTGGGCTGGCTGACATTCATTTTCTGCCAGACTTGCTCCTTAACTGGGTTGAAGACCTCAGGCCCTTATGACAAAGATGCAATTAGTAATCTTGAAGAAAAACCTTTATCTCTTAGGGAGACCCTGAGAGTAGAGGACCAATGAGCTCTAAGTTCTTAGGAACTTCCTATGGATTCTTCTAATTCTCACCTGTGAAAACGAACATTCAGATTACATTTTTATTATAGCACTATTGATGGGTTCAAATTCTAAATACAAGAAAGGCCATTAACATTGTGCAAATATAAACTTTTTGGAGAGTGAGATGAATATTTCACCTTTGCCTCACTCTTCAAAAGACTGCAAACTGGACTGAAAAAAAACCCCAGAATTTTCTCATAGAAGCAAAAAACAGAATGCTGGTTACCAGGAAGCTGGGGGCAGGGAAAAGGGAAGTTGTTGGTTAATGGACATAGAGTTTCAGATTTTCAAGATTAAAAAGTTCTAGATATTTGATCCCACAATGTGAAAATACTTAATACTACTGAGCTGTATACTTAAAAATTATTAAGATAATAAGTTCTATGTGATTTTTTTACCATAATAAAGTAGTAAGAATTTTCTAATTTATAACTGTGAATTGACTCATGTGGTCTATATAGTTACTAACTTAATAAGTTTGATTAGGGTTTCACCTTTGAAAACATAATTAGAACCCGAATTAATCTTTGGAGAGAGGAAAGATAAGAGCATGGATCTGGATCGAAAATCATTACATACCAGGGGTTGGCTCTGGAACGTACTGGAGAGCTAGCTTCATTTCACCTCTGTTTTCTGCTTCAAGGGCAACTGGTACTGCCTGAAAAATGAAGGAATGTTAGTAGATATGAAACACCTGGACTTTGTATTCTATTTGTTGGTACAGGTGCTGTTATGGGACTATGTCTGTCCATTTCTGGGATTATGTATCACTCATGAGAGCCCTGGATTAAAATTTCCATCTGCATCAGACTAGACTGTTGCCTTTATATGTGGGAAAGCTAGGCAGTTTCTCTTGAAAAAACTTTGCAGTGTACCAAAAAACATTTCAAGGCCTTTAGTCTCAAAGATGGAGGAAAAATCAGAAGGGCTTTCTAGGAGATGGGAAAAGTGTCCTGGAATGCTTTAATTTTAATTAAAACACAGACATTTTGTTAGACATTCAGCCAGCACATAAAGCAATGTATTTGTGTTCCTTATCTTTGAAGTAGTAGAAGAAATAGTGAGGGGGCAGGGCATGGTATTTCACACCTTTAATCCCAGCACTTTGGGAGACCAAAGAGAGAGAATTGCCTGAGCTCATAGGTTTGAGATCAGCCTGGGCAATTTGGCGAGACCTCATCTCTGCAATTAAAGAAAAAAAAAATTAGCCAGGCATGGTGGTGTGTGCCTCTAGTTTCAGCTACTTAGAAGGCTAAGGCGGAAGGATCACCTGAGCCCAGCAGGTCGAGGCTGCAGTGGCCATGAGAGTGCCACTGCACTCCAGCCTGGGCAACAAAGTAAGACTCCAACTCAAAAAAAAAAAAGGAAAAAGAAAGAAAGAAGTAGTGTGGGAAGCTAGGAGGAAAAAAAGTTAAGTCTTACATTTTTAAAACTACTTTAACCTCATTACTTTAGACCAAATTCATAGAAGTCTATAAGAATAACAAAGACTGGACAATAATTTAAAGCACTTCTATCTGTTATTTTAAAATACAGGCTGGGTATCTCTTATCTGGAATGCTTGGGGCCAGAAGTTTTCTGATTTGGGATTTTTTTAAATTTTGAAACACTTGCATATGCATAATGGGCTGTTCTAAGGAGGACCCAAGTCTAAACATGAAACTTATTTATGTTTCATATACACCTTATACATAGAGCCTGAAGGTGATTTTATTAAATATTTTCAATAATTTTGTATGACCAGTCACATGAAGTTAAAGTGTAGAATCTTCCACTTGTAGTATCATGTACAGTGCTCAGAGAGTTTCAGATTTTGGAGCATTTTAGATTTCAAATTTTTTTATTAGGGATGATCAACCTGTTTAAGAGAGATGGTTTTACTTTATAATTCTGTCTCTTTAGAGTCTTATTTCTAAAACATGGATATGTATCAGAAATGTGATAAGAGCTAGTTAAAAATGAGAAGCTTTTGATGTCTCCTGAGGAATTCAGATGCAGCAGGTCTTGGTTAGAAATAAGTGTTTTGAGTGATTTTGATGCAACATTTGGGAACCATTTCTTTAGTGGAACTGTTTTATTGTACAGACACTAAATAATGGTTTGCATTGTTTATATTAATGACTTCTAGCTATGATGGACTATCTTGGATCATATCAACCCTCACACTGAGAACAATAAAAAAGGCAGGATTAAAAAAATCTATTTAAAAGTGCTAAGGAATTACTAGGATGAATAGGACTCAAATGAACAAGATCTTAAAGCCTGATACTCCTTTCCGCTTTTCATTGTGAGGCACTAGCTGCTTTTTAAGTACACAGTGCCAAACTGAGAGCATAGAAAGGCTAACAGAAAAAGATTGAGAAGCTGAGCAGGGCTTTTAGCAGTTTCATGGCACTAGAAAGATAAAACTTGGAGACCACAGTCTGCCAAAAATGAATGGCACTGGAAAAATACTCTAGGCCAGTAGCTCTCAAAGTATGGTTCCCAGATCAGCAGCATTGCCTGGGATCCTGTTAAAAACGCATATTCTTAGACCCAGAAACCTTGAGAATAGGGCCCAGAATTTGTATTTTAAAAACTCCTTCAGGTGAATCGCACGCATGCTAAAATTTGAGAACTACTTCCCTAGGCTTTCAGTTGAAACCCTTGAAGGGCTACAGCCTAGGAATATAGGCAAACAAAAACAGACTAGACCACATGAAAACTGAACTTCAAGTCCAGCTCATTCTCAGACTAAATGAAGGCGGTCTGTCCCTACTTTGTCTGTCAGAAGCAAAAGTATACCCTCTCAAATTACCCCTAGAATGTCCTTCTATGTAGTGTCCCACATGTGGTAAAAAATGAACAGGCATGCCAAGACAAAGAACCAAGTGACCAAACTAAGATGAAAAAAATAGATGAGAGACTTACAAATGTTTAAGATATTGTAATTTTCAGATACATACTTTAAATAACTTTGATTGCTCTATTTATATTTTAGTTCATTTTGCATTGCTATAAAGGAATACCCGAGGCTGAGTAATTTATAAAGAAGAGAGTTTTAAAAAGTTATTTAAAAAATTTTTTTAGGGACAGGGTTTTACTCTGCTGCCCAGGCTGGAGTGCAGTGGAACGATCATGGCTCACTGCAGCCCCAAACTCCTGGACTTAAGCCATCATCCCACCTCAGCCTCCCAAGTTGCTGAGACTACAGGCTTGTACCATTGTACCCAGGTAATTTTTAAATTTTTATTTATTGGCCAAGTGCAGTGGCTCATGCCTGTAATCCCAACACTTTGGGAGGCTCAGGCAGGAGGATTGTTAGAGCCCAGGAGTCCAAGACCAACCTGGGCAACATAGTGAGACTTTGCCGCCACCAAAAAAAAAAAAAAAAAAATCCAAAAATAAATACATTCTTATTTTATGTGTGTGTGTGTGTGTGTGGAGATGGGGGTCTCACTATGTTGCCCAAGCTGGTCTCAAACTCCTGGTTTTAAGCGATCCCTCTGCTTCAGCCTCCCAAAGTGCTGGGATTACAGGTGTGAGCCACTGTGTCTGGCTGAAAAGAGGTTCACAGATTTATATGGCATCAGCACCTGCTGGGCTTCTAATGAGGCCTCTGGAAGCAGATAATCATGGCAGAAGGCAAAGAAGGAGCCGGTATGTCACATGGCAAGAGCAGAAGCAAGAGGGGAGAAGGAGGTGCTAGGCTCTTTTAGACTGAGTCTCATGCTCTACCAACTGACCTAGCCAGGTGTTTGCTAGGTTCTTTTAAACAACCAACCCTTGCGTTAACTAATAGACTAAGAACTCACTCATTACCAAGAGAATGACACCAAGCCATTCATGAGGGATCTATCCCTATGACCCAAGCACCTCCCATTAGGCCCCATCTCCAACACTGAGGATCACATTTCAACATGGCATTTGAAGGGGACAGCAATCCAAACTGTATCAATTTATAAAGATGATGTTAAGATAGAGAATTTTCGGAGAGAAATGGAATGTCAAAAGAAAATCTAAATTTGAAACTATATTTAATATTATAGATGGACTTAAATTGTAGATGGTTTTAACAGCAGAATAGAAACAGAAGATAAAATTATTGAACTAAAAGATAGGTTGGCAAAAAAAAAAAAAAAATAGCCTGAAGCATAAAGAAAAAAAGAATATAAAATACAGAAAACAGCATAAGAGACACATAGAATAAAGTAAAAAAATATATGTGTAATTGGAATTTCCAGAAGAGGAGGAGAAAACAGTGGGGCAAAGGCAATATTTGAAGAAACAATTGCTGAGAAATTTTCAAAGTGACGAAAGATACCAAGACACAGATTCAAGAAGCTCAGTGCACCCAAAACAGGATAATACAAAGAAAACTACACCTAGGTTCATTAGAGAAAAACTGCCAAAAATCAAAGACAGATTTAAAAAAAAATCCTAAAATCTGAAAGAAAAAAAACAAAACACATAACCTTCAAAGGAGCAAAAGTAAGAGTAATAGCTGATTTCACAACAGAAACGACCAAATACAATAGAATGACATCTTCAAAGTGCTGAAAGAAATAATTGTCAACCTAGCAAAAGAGCAAAAACATCGCTCAAAGATTAAGATGAAAAAGATATGACACAAAGAAAACCTGAAAGAATCAGTTGCCAGTAAATAAGCACTAAAAATAAAACTAAAGATAAATCTTGAGCAGAAGAAATAACTCCACATAGTAATAAAGGGAAGGATAGAAAACAATAGAAAGGCAAATATGTGGTTAACTCTAAATAAATTGACTATGAGACAACAACGTCTTATGTGACTTAAAAATACATACAATTAAAACATGACTAAAAATAGCACAAAACATGGGAGAATGAGTAAATGGAGTTAAAACGTTCTTGGTTTCTTTCATTGTCCTGGAAGTGGCAATATATTAGACAGTTTTAATTCAAGGATGCATCATATTGTAATCTCTATGGTAACCTAAAGAAAAATGCAAAGAAACTAAAACTGGTATATTACCAAAGAGGGGAAAATTGAATAATATAATAATGAATCCCAAAGGAGGCAATTATGAAAATAATAAGAAAATAGGACAAATATTAAGATATTAGATTAGGATTCAAATATGTCAATAATTATATTAAATGCAAATGCAAATGAATTAAATGCAAATAATCTAATTGAAAGAAATATTTTCAGACTGAAAGTAAAATCAAAACTATTGCTTATAAGAAACATATCTTAACTACAAGAATTTAGAAAGGTTGAAAATCAAAGGATAAAAACAAACTAAAGTTAACAGTGTTATATTAATACACACAAAGTAATTTTAAGGCAAGAAGTACCTGTAGAGATAAAAAGGGAATTTCAAAATGATAAGATGGTCAGTTGATCAGGAAAATATAACAGTTCTAAATGACAATCTCAAACACAGTGAACCAAAAACAACAAAACTAAAAGGAGAGAAAGACAAATCCATAATCATAGCTCTCTTAGTAATTCATAGTACACACACAGACATAAAATCAGTAAGGATAGAAAAGATTTGAATAACCATTTTGACTTAATTAATATATATGGAACATTACATCCTACAACCCCAGAATATACTTTTGTTGTTGTTTTTTTTTTTTTACAAATGACACATGGATCACTTATCAAAATGTAGCCATAAACTACGCTAAAAGTAAGTCTCAACTTTCAAGGGATTGTATTATTTAAATGACCTTCCTGAAGTCTCTGAAACATTCGCAGCAAATGACTTAAACATTCTCCCTATGATCTTTTTTTCTTTTAATTATTGTAGAGGTAGAGTCGCACTGTGTTGTCCCAAACTCGTCTCAAACTCCTGGCCTCAAGTGATCCTCCCACCCTGGCCTCCCAAAGTGACAGGATTACAGGCACGAGCCACTGTACCTGGCCCCTATAATCTTTTTTTACCCTTTCTTCACTGAATGTACAGGCTAAATTAGTCCAACTTTAGTTTAAAATAATCCCAAACCACAGATCAACACTCTACATTAAATGCAGTTAAACTTTATCCCATATACCAGGCCCCAAACCAACCAACCAACCAATAAACACAAAAGTCTAATCTTACCTTCTGCTTCAAAGGGTACCACCTCAATTGTTTATTCTGTTTGTTGTCCCAGTCCCATGTTTCCAAGTCAAGTTCCACCTCCCCTAGGAAACTATTGAGCTTAAATGGATCTCGATGCCAAACGGACACGTTCAGCTTCTGTGTCTTTAAGTTTTGCTTTTCAATTTTATACTAAAGTTCAAAAATAAAATAAAATAAAATGATGAATAACATTATTTTATGCCAAAGTTATGACATAGAGATGAAGAGAAAAGTCATCTGTGTAAGTCAGATTTTCTTATCTGTTAGGCTTTAAGTCTCAAAATTATTGCAAAGTCATCTTATTCTAAGTGTCCTGTTTCAAAGAGCTGAAGTCTATCTTTCGTAAAAGCTGATTTTCTCCCTCTCTCTGGAAAAGCAAACTAAGGCTCAGATATCATAGCTGGTAATAGTTTGCTACAAACAAAAGCCAATTATTCAATTTTTGCTGGATATTTTTAGACTAGATATAACGTAAACTCGGTCTAAAAATACAAATCACATTTACTCCGATTGTTTTCTACCTAAGAACAAAGTTTTTAAAAATAGACTTTATCTTTTAGGGTTTTAGGTTCATAGCAAAATTGAGCAGGAAGTACACAGTTCCATATACCATCTGTCCCCACATATACATAGCTCCCTCCTTTTTTTTTAAAGATACACTTTTGTTTTTTCCTGTTTCATATGGCCAAGTAGAAAAGATTTGGCGTCCGAATAGTTTTTCATCTCAAATGTCGTCAACCCTTGATTATATATAATTATGGAAGAGATAATAGTACTTCTAACCTAAAAATAGTTTCCACTTGGCTTTATGATGTATTGCTACTTGAATGTCCATTTTGGTTGGAACAGACTTGCCTTTCTCTGGGCTTACCATTTAAATTAGCTGGCTTCCCCTGAGTATAGGGTTGAAGTATCTGTCCCCCAAATAGCTCAAGTACCAGGCACATCATAGTCTAACAGTAATTAAAAACTTGCTACAGAAAATCCACAAGTGGTCAAGTCACCCATGGATGACTGAGAGTTTACTTAACTACTTCTTTTTCCAGAAGATGATCAAATACTTGCACAGAGTTTTCAGAAAGAAGAAATGAACAACACTTCTTTTATTTTTAGTTTTAAATGATATGTTAATCATGTCTAAAAGAGCATGATGCAGTTTTGGGAGAGAAAAAGAATATGAGCCAAATATACTTTCCACTAATCTTCCATCCACCTATCCTTCCAATAAACATTTTTTGAATACCTATTCTAGACTCAGAATCAAGATTGCATGTTTAATGTGTGCTAATCTTTCAAACATATTAACTATTTTATTGCTCACTTACTTCCCTTTTGCAGATTTGAGAATTAGCATTATCCCATTTGGCAGATCTGAGGTGCAGACACATTAAGTCATTTACCCAAAGACACAAAGTTAATAAACAACACGGAGTTGGTCCCTACCCACACGAAACTTAGATTTTAGTGGCAAGGAAGACAAATAAACCACAAGCTAAAGTGAATAGTGTTAACATAGCCCGTTATAAAGCAAAGTTACTGAGGCAGCAGATAGCTGCCTTAACTTGGGGGTTAAGGACACCCTCTCATACGAGGAGGCATTTAAAACAGTGTGGGAGATAGTCAGGAAAGAATGCAGGGAAGAATATTCCAGCTTGAAGGAAAAGAAAGTCCCAGTGTTGTGAGAAAATGTACTTTCTCCAAAGAACAGAAAGGAATACAGGGTGACTGGAACAGAATATGGAAGGGGAAAGTTGAGGATGGAGCTCAGGTTGTGAAGGGGCTGGTGGATGTGTTAAGAAAGATGGATTTGACCCTAAGGGTAATAGAAATCCTAAAAGATTTTAAGCAGAAAAATAACATGATCAGAATTGTGCTTTTAGATCATTCTGGCTGCAATGCTCAGTTTTATCAGCTGTGTATCCTTGAGCAAGTTACTTTACTTCTCTATGCTTCATTTGCCTCATATGTGAGATGTAGATAATAACACTGGCCTTGCAGAGTATGTATGAGGAGTGAATGAGATAATATAAACAATGTTCGTGGTACATTGTCTCCTACAAACAGAGTTTCAGAACGTTTTAATTCCTTTTCTTCTCCTCTTTGGTGACTGACTTCATTCTATAGCGGTACTACCCAAGACAAATGGCTATTTAAACACACAGGCCACCAGTTAGGATTTTCCTATAAAGAGAGTTCATAGATACCCGCAGTATCTCGTTGTACACAGGATTCAAGGTTTTCTTCACTACAGATGTTTTCTTCTTGTGCCTTTTGCCTTTGTCTGGTAACAAATAGGTCTTGACATATCTAAAAAGGAGAATTGAACAACAGAAAAGTCAAAGAAGATAAAAGTGATATTTCCACCTCTACTTTTAAAAAATGCATTGAAGCAAAAACATGGAACCAATCATGCTGCCCATTGAAAGAGGACTGGATAAAAAACATGTTGTACATATACACAATGAAATATTACACAGCCATAAAGAAGGGCAAAATTGTAAACTTCACAGCAACTTGAATGGACTTAGTCTATAATACTGAGTGATCTATCACAGAAAAAAGAACTGAGTATCACTTGTTCTCACTCACAAGCGGACCTTGAACAATTATTGTAATACTATAAGAAAAGGATTGGCAGTAGTGGGAAACTACCAGGGGTGAGCGGGTACGAGATTGGCAGTAGTGGCAATCTACCAGGGAAGGGGGGTTATACCCATCAACAACGGTACCTGCATAATGAACATGTGTATAAATAAAAAATTTGTTAAAACCCCCAAAACAAAAAACTAACTAAATAAATAATGCATTGAAAACTGACAGCAGAAGTAATTATTTTACAACACCGAGAAAACAATAAGTGATAAATTTCCCATCGTCTTTCCACTTACATGTTTAAAGGGATTTTAGTGGAATCAATCATTTAATATTGTTTTGAAGATTTGTAAAGGACATTTCCTGAATTCCTTTTTTCCTTTGGCCTTAACTAATATGCAGGGGGTGGGAAGGCGCGGAAAACACACCTCTAACATAAAGCTTAATTCTGTTAGTCTGGTACCTATTGAGAAAAGGCTTTGGTGCTCATGGTATTTTTTTTTTCAGTTTTTGTTATTGTATTTTGAAAAAGTCAATCTTAATACACACCTAATCATGCCATATTCAATATTTGAAACAGGGATTTTTAAATAATAAGAATAAAAGAGAAAAGGATTAGGCTTGTTCTAGCAAAATAATTAAGAATCAAATTTGTATAGAGAGAATGTCATTCAACTTTTGCAAATAAACAAAACTTTTGCAATCAAACCTGTGATTTTAAAAATAATTTAATGATTTATCCTAAAGTTCTTCTGTAAGATATTATATAATTTAAATATAAAAATGATCTCATTCTAGAATCTTAACTATTTTTACAACACTGAGCATTATGAAGTGTGCCCCACATATCCTTAATTTTAGAAAAAGTTTGAGAATGTGATGGAAAGAGACAGGGGTTCAAGCCCTCATTCTTCATTTTGCTTCTATCTAAATTTTTGTAGATGAGTTACTTGTCATCTCTGGTCCTTGTTTTCTTATCTGTAAAATGAAGGAACTGGACAAGATGACCCCAAAGGTTCCTTCCACATTGAATCATTTTATGCTTCTCTATGATTTTTATGAATTATGTTTGGCATATGAATGAATAAAGTAAATAAAACAGCATTTCCCCCAATTTTTCAAACACTTCTTTTAACACAGTCATACACATACTTTCCCCATTTGAGTACTTTCTTTCTTTCCCAATTCCTACAAGATTGATAGTTCGTAACTGAGACAGAATAGGTGACTCCAAAATATACTTACGAGTCTGAGTACTGTTTTTTAACATCTGCTGCTGCTAAGTCCTTACACTGGGCCACAAAAATATGCAACTCCTTTAATGACTCCACATATTCTACTGCAAACAGAATCTTTCCTTTAACTTCCAGATTGCCGAAGTCTCCACTATAAACACTCATCACACTGCCACTCACCTGAAAGCATCAGAAATATGTAGTGTTTGTCTCTATCTCATTCTTGAACCCAGCACAAGGATGATGAATATAATCTTTGCTTGGCATTTTTTCTCTAACTTGCTTATAAAAGCAGTTAATTTAACGTAGCTTAAAGACATATCTACACAATCTGACATGATATACATGACTTGTGCTTTAAAAAAATTCCCCTGTAGGACATAGATGAAAAAAAAAAAGCAAAGTTATTTAGATGCTGGGCAAAGTCATTTCAAAGCAGGGTGATTCTATGCTAGGTGGCATTCAGAGTTCCATTTTTAGACATGCTTAGTATTTGAAATCCTAAAGGAAGAGGATGTGAGAAAACCCAAACACTCAAGTCACAGTGCCACATTGCTCTATCAAATATCTAAAGCACTAAAAAGAAATTTCACCATGTTACCCATCCACTGACTCTAGGAAAATGCTTACTGAGCCATGCACTTTCCAAGGTCAGGAAGGGTAGAAAATGGATGATTGATGAAGGAGGTTTAAAGCCTTCCCAAGGGCAAACATTAGATTGTTATCAGCAGAAACTCAATTTAAATAGATTTTTTAAAAGGGTTTCAGAAATACAAGACCAGTAAGAATTTAAGTGCAGCTTTATCATTTGTTTAGTATACCTGGCAAGATATTTTTATGTGTACATATATATATCGGAGAAGTTTTTGGATAAGTGTATGTAGATATATTTACATATATATTTCTACACATATGCTACATGCACATACAACTACCTTTATGCAAAAAGTCTATGTAAAGTCAGATTTGTCAAATTCTCTTCGATTAAATCTGAGTACACTCGAGGAGTTTTGGGTTTTTTAAATCCTTTTCTAAAAACAAATAAATCATTTTCTGAATCCTATTATAAGAACTCACCTCTCCTATTCTTTTATGTGAATCAATACATTTATTCATCAGGTTCACTAAGAGAGAGGTATAATTCTCAGTATGCAGACAGTATATAAAAGCATATCTGATACAAGCAGATTTTATAATAGTTATCTCATTTGTTGCACAGAAAAATTTAGTGGCTTATCTTGTTGGCAATTTAGGTTTGTTTTTGAAATACTTACATTCAAAAAATCCACATTTATTTATAACGGGTACAAAACCCTTTAGTCTTTAAAAAAAAATAAAGAAAAAAGAAAAGGAAAGGAAGCTAATTATGGATTACAGAAAATACTCATGCCTTTTGAGAATGAGAAATAAAATAGAAGGCTGTTTTACAACAAGCATGAGCATGTCCAAGCAAGGTTCAGAGATGCAGAGAGATATTAACATGGAGGTTTTGTTTACATACAGAAGATAAGGACGTCATGCCAGAAGAGCTGCTAAGATTGGTTAAAGAGCTCGGGCTCTTCTTGTGTCTGCTGAGCTGGTAACTGCTTTCTGATGCTGTATCTGTTTCTCTGTCATCACTCTACAAAACATCATATAATATGCACAGTATTTAAATTCAGAATGAATCAAGATTAGAATCTCTGTTTAGGCAAAGATGATATCTGGATATACCACTGACATTTCCCAAGGTCAAAGGACACTAGCGCTAATTGCCAGGGAATAGGATTCAGGATGGAGTGTGTGGTTGGTCTGCCATGGACCTAACCTAAGGAGGAGGGCAGTGCATAGCTACCAAAATAAAAAGTAATTTTCACTTACAAGGTGGTCTCCCAAGGTGCTACAAAAGACAACACTATCATGAGTTTTCTTGTCACTCTTTTAATATTATATATTTATGTCACCTGGAAAACTTTACTGATATACATAAGAAATTTTTTTTGAGTTGAAGTCTCACTCTGTCGCCCAGACTGGAGTGCAGTGGCTGCTCCTGGCCACTGCAGCCTCGACCTGCTGAGCTCCTGTGATCCTTCCGCCTCAGCCTTCCGAGTAGTGGAATTACAGGCACGCGCTACCACGCCCGGCTGATTTTTTGATTTATTGTAGAGATGAAGTTTCGTCAAGTTGCCCAGGTGGGTCTTGAACCCGCAGGCTCAGGCAATTCACTCACCTCAGCCTCCCAAAGCGCAGGATTACAGGCTGAGCCACCGAGCCCGGCTTATATAAGAAATTAACTTTACCCATACAATAAGAGGTCTAAGATCTACCATCAAAACAAAATGTGCTTAATTCCTTGTTATTAACATAGCCTTAATGTCTCTAAAACTCAAAACTTTTATAAGAGACACTTTAAGAAAAATAAATGTTAGTCTGATCTGTTTCAACTAAAGGTCAACATATAGTTTAAAAATTTTTAAACCGTCCCTTATGTATTTCTATAGTGTTATTGTGCTTATCTTTTTGTTGTCTATAGGGAAGTATATTAAATTATATTCTACTAACATTGAATTTTAACACATTTCTTTTATAAAAAAGAGCAATAAGGAACAGGAAATTATTTTAAATATGTCCCAGAAAATATTTAGCTGGGACAAAAAGGAAAAGTGGCCGTAACAAATTTTATTATAGTTAGATCTAAAGTTCATTAAATAGTACTGTAAAAATTCAGAACGAGCTCCTTTTGAGGTTAAACAGCATATGGAGCAGTTCAGTGGCTCCTGGGGTTAGGGGACACCTTTATGGAGTAGTTAGTTCATGCCAGCATATTCCAGGACCATGCAATTATACATCAGTATAATGGGTGCCAATTCTAATGCAGATTAATAGAGGAATTAAAGAAAAACAAAATTAATGACTTATATGAATAAGAATCCACTCTCAAGGATTTAAAAAACTAGACCTATTAAATGTCTCGATTGTCACACTCTCTCCCCACACATGCGCACAGTCATTTCCCTCTATTATAGCACATACTACATTCTACCCAGTACGTCAGACCATTACCAAATTATTGGAAGGATGGGACACTGTCTTATTGATCTGGAACAGTGTTTTTCATGTGACTGGCACTTAACAAATGTGACTGATGATGTCTCAAAGGGAAAGTGAACAAATGAGCAAGGCCTGATTTCATCTCCATTTTCTTTAATACCCAAGTCAACTCATGCATGCCATGTAAAATGATACAGCTTAATTCTGGTATCTCTGACACACAAATCCAAAAAATGATTTGAATTTTCTTCTGTGTGGAGCTATGAGACAGAAGCAAAAACTGAAGGAAGGAGAAAAATAAACTGGGAACTGATATAATGTGCCTCTCAAATTGCTATATGGTTCATTCATATGACTACCCAAGACCAAAGAAGATCTTCAAGGTTTAAACCACAGTAACTCCACAGGGTACCTATCACTGGCTTCCATCTAGCGAGTTAGTTCCAAAGAATGAGTGATTATTTTCCAAAGGAAACTGTAATGTGGGCTCTTAAACATATGCAAGGGATAAATATTTGCAGGCCCAGTTCATTGAAGGCCCAAGAATGAACAGAAGACTGCCCAACAATGGGGGAAAGTAATTCATATGTTGCCCAGAGATTTCCTCAACACTCCATCTACTAAGAGAATGCTTGAGAATGAAGCCTTTTATTTCACCATCAGAAATTAGACCAAAACACAAATAGTAACAGCTAAAATTTACCAGGTAGTCACTATGTACCAAGCTCTGTGTTACGTGTTTTTCAGACATTATCCCACTGATTCCTCACAACCTAATGTGGGAGGTACTAGGAAACCAGCTCCAGGAAAGGTAAAGACTTTGTCCACAATCACACAAAAAATTAGGATCATAGCCAGGACTGGGAATATCTGGTTCCTAAGCTCAGGCTTCTAACTACCTGACTGCAAGAACATGGGGTCTTAAAGCCAAAAGACCTGAGTTAAAGTCCTATATCTACTTTTTTGTAGTCGTTAGATTTTGGGAAAGTTACTTAACCCCTCTGAGGCTCTTTCTTCTTTTCTAAAATGGAGAAAACAGCACCTACCACATAAAGTTAGTAAGAGTTGTATATCAGAATGAATACCAAGGGTCTGGCACATACTAGGTACTCAGTGAATAGTAGATAATAGTCATGTTCTTACTTGAGACAATATAGCAGAGTGGTTAAAGCATGGGAGTCATATCTGGGCTCCAGTCCTGGTTTAACCGCTCTCTAGCTGAGTGAGGTCACTCGACCTTTCTTAGTCTCTGTTTCCTCACCGTAACATATGGGGATAATAACGGTGCCTATCTTCCAGGATTGTTGAAGAATTAAATGAGATAATACATGCACAGTGCCTAGAACCCAGTAGACACTCCTTAAAGTTTGCAGTATCATTGTTACTTTATTATTTTAACAAATGCTTTCAAGCTAGCCATGCTACCTAAATGAAGCTCTCACAAACCGACTCAACTCTATACTACAGAGGAGTACTGTAATTACTTCATGCCAACATATTTCTGCCTGGATTTCTTATTGTGTACTTACTTTGAAACAAAAGTCACATTCCCAAATCTATGCAATTTGACTTCACTGACCAAAAAGAGTTACTGTTCGAGTCAAATGAGACGTGCCTTGCCTTGTTCCAGGATCAACACTACCTGTATTGACTTGGAAGGCAAGGGCCAGTCCTGCTGACCTCTTTGGTCTCTGCCACAGGGAATACGAACACACCGACCTTGGCATAGCAAATCCACTGGCTCCACCTTTCTGAAGGTTCAAAAGACAAACTTGCCTCATCTTGTAGAAATGCTGGAACAGACTTGCTCATCCTTTTGAGTTTGTCAGCGTGAGAAAACTGATTATCAGGTGGTGCGGGTACTGTGGAAACTAAACGGCAGCATTTTCATTTCAAAATCATTCTTACAATTGTCAGACAACATTAAGTGTAAGTTGAAAACATACTTGAACATGTTTTTGTAAAAAGGGCAAAGGCACAGTAGTTTGCATGCACAGGATCATGAGGTAAGCAACATGCAGTTTTTATACATTATATATAGAGGAAACTAGCAAGGAGTTGAACCAAATAAAAAACTAACATAAAAATTAATTTTTAAAATGCTAGTTTTTCTTGAACTGGTGCTGGACTTGAATTAAAGTATACTGTCAGTGTGAATTGGTTTAACTTATTTTTTCAAATCAGAGCTTCAAACCACAGGTTATTGGTTCATCTCCTTGAGATATATTACTAACATACTGCAGGCTGAAAAACTATTTCATCTGGACAGTAAAGATTTTTGTACACAAGTCAGTAATAAAAGTTTTCTGGCTGTTGAGTGTCCAAAAGTAGATTTGTTTGTTTAGTGATCATGGGGATTACTTTTCTGATAATATTTCTCATTCAGAAGTATAAAAAAGTATAATTTTAAAATTAATTAATTTTTGAAAATAGAAATTACTTAGGTACTTTGTTGTCTCAAAGAATTTTCAATATTTCCAAGGTTAGCTTAGAATGGTTCAAATTAGGGTGCTCTAAGAATTTAATATGAAAATGTAACATATATCTTCTTTCTGATATAGAAAGTATGTGAGTGGAAGGCACAATAAAAGAATATATTTTAATACTAATTTGCATATCCATAGTTAGAAAATATGTTTCTTCTTTGTTTAAGAATCCCAATGTCTATGTTTTTCTTATGGTGAATCACAGCTTTTATAATGAATGAGTTAATATTTTTCAAGACACTTTGAACAGTGCCTGGCACAGAGTAAGCATTTTCTAATAAAAAAAAATCATATGATAATCTTTAAATTATATTGTGAACATGATACAGATATATTGACTTGGCTTTCTCACTAAAAGCAATGTTAGGAAAATAGATAAAAATCAAATTATATTTTTATATGTAACTAAAAAGACTCAAATTCAACCCTAAACAGTAGCTAAATGCATCTTTATCTAAAATAAATCTAATAAAGGAAAAACTGAGCTACACATACTAAATATATCCTTGTTCACATAGCCATTCTCATCTAGCCTTAGGCTCATAAAGGTAAATGTATGAGGAGGGAACTTCCCCAAAACAGAATTTATTTAAAAAAAATTGTGTATTTATTCCTACATGTTTAAACTTTAGTCACCTTCAAAGTACTCCCCATTTGATGCAATACACCTATCCAAAGGCTTTTTCTACTGCTCAAAACAGGGTTTGAACTCATCAATGATGCCTTTTAGTGCTTCTGCCATTTTTTGGTTCACCTTTCCCACATTGGCAAAATGTTTCCCTTTTGAGGAATTTTTTCATCCAGGGCAACAAAAAAAAGTTGCTTAGGGCAAGATTGAGTGAATAGGGAGTGTGGGATGGGGGTCATTCTGTATTTGGTCAAAAACTACTGAACACTCAGCATGGTGTGGGCAGGTGTATTGTCATGGTGGAAGAACCAGTCACCTCTTTGCCACCACTTTGGATGTCTCTTGCACAAATCGTGATGCAACCTTCCCAAAACTTCCAGATAAAAACTTTAGTTGACTAATCCAGAGAAACAAATTCCAAGTGTATTACAAGGGGCCCATCCTCCAAAAAATACTTCCAATTTTCTTCTTTGGGTCCCTCCCTTGTATGTCAAAATACATTTTTGGTGTCTCACTAGAATGATCCTACTTTAATCACTTCCCATTAGACAATAGTGTGTGCATGTTTGTGTGTATCATGGTGAGCTATATTGGTAGCAGTGTAAGATTGGCTCTCACAATATGGTCCAATAAGAATGTAAATGCTTTTTTGATATAACATTGCTTCCTACCATCTTCAAAATATATTGTTGAATGACACTATGAGGGTAGAATTCAGTTATGCTCACTATTCAAACATAGTCAATTTTAGATTTGTGGGCTTCAGTTATTTATATTTTGATCACGTATTTTATTTATGTTGTAAGAATATACTCTTAACTAGTGAAAAGGCACTAGGAGATATTTTGAAGAATATCACTAAAGAGAGAAATTAATTTACCCAGAGTTCAGCACATGATTAAACTATTGGCCTTCACTAGTAACTAATTAGGAGGCCAATTAGAAGGCCATGAATGAAGACACAGATATATAGGCCTACATATATTTTGCTTTCACTCCTCAGACTAAATTTTGAACAAAGCATAGCAAGATAAAATAAGATGCCTGAACTTGATTCTATCCTAGTTCAAAAGCAACTGGAAAAGCCTCTTTAACTAACATCCCTTAGGGTTAGAAGTCTTGTTTCCTCTGTGTCAGACAGAGAGCACATACTCACAAGGGCCGGAGCCTGGACTGTCTTCCTTCCTAGGCAGTTCTTAAGAATTTATGAAGTCATATGCCAAAGCTCGACATCTTCACTGCTGACAGGAAGACCTCATGAACAAAGTTTCAGATTTCATGCTGCATGACACTGACTTCTAGCATCAGCACATTGTTTTTCTGTCTAATGACTGCTTCACTTAACTGCACTCATCATTAAGCCTTATTAGCACATCCAAAGACTTTTGGGAAATTCTTAAAAATACTGTGGCCTTGAGGATAGACATGTGTATCATTATCTTCACACCTCCAGTGCCTAAGTCTATGAAGCTGAGGTAAACCAGGAAGCTAAGAAATCACATACACATACCTGCATGCTTTGCTAGGCCCCCAAAATACCTTCTTAATGTGTTGTTTACCCTTAAGACAGTAGTCATAGCTAAGTAGAATAATCTTAAGGTCAAACAGAAAAGAGTGAACCAACATTATCTCTCCTTGGTGGTGGACATTAATTAGTTGATGAACATTAGTCACCGTAAGTATACATTTACTTCTTCAGTTCAGATATTCATTTGCTTTATATGTTGAATATTTATTGTTCAAGTCTAGTTTTGAACCTCAGAGTTTAGACCCTGAACATAATTTGCTTTTATAGATATGTAGAGACACATATACAACTATACTATATACTGTCAAAGTACAGTTCTTTCTTAGGTCCAAATAAGTTACAATTATTTCATGTCTTCAGTTTTGTGTAGGGGCCACAAGAGATCCAATACTCAAAAATCAAACTGCAACATAAAAGCTAAATGAAATCAGAAGGTGCCAACTTGATTTTAGCAAAGACTCAAAGAGCAGAGAAATTGACAGAAGTACAATAATACTCAGCAATAACATATATATATTTAATATATAGCTCTCCCTCAGTGGAACCATGAGTTATTCTTTCAACACAGACAATAGTAAAACGTTTTTAATAAAACCCTTTTCGTAATGAAATAGTTTTGCAAGCTGCAGGAGTTTAGTACCAATAACAAGTGCTGCATTATTAATGTGGTTAGTTATTTCAGTATATCCAATACTATGTAGAGTGAAACATTTAGTCATTTGTGAGAAACATCCTACTACTCACTTCTTGGTACGCATTCATTTGTATCTGGTTCCTGATCTGCTTTTTGATCTACTCAGGAGGGCAACATTGAGAATAAATACCGTTTTAACAGAAGGATTAAAGAGACATGAAAGAAAGGCTCGAATATCAGTTTCACAGCTAAGCAGAATACATCTGACAAATTTTCAGCTTGCTTTCATCCATTCCTCAGTGTGGCTTGTCATTAACCTCTTTAAGTTTCTTTGTTCAACTAAAAATCTAAAATCTAACATAAGAGATATGTAGCATCTTTCTTTTAATTTACTAAACCACTGTACGGAAAATGGGAAGGAGCACTGAACTAGGAGTAACGAAGCTGAGATTCTATTTCCTGCCTTTCCATTGCCTCACTGGCTACAAGATCTTAGAAAAGTCATCTGATTTCTCTGAGTTTTTATTACATACAAAATGAAAATAAAAATCACTGCCCCACCAACTTCAATGAGGCTCTGTAAATATAAAATGAGAAAAACAAAAAGCCATTACATAAAAGTAAAGAGTGACCTTTGAAGAGCTCTGTTGCTGCACTTATAGGGGAAAACTCAGCAAGCATACATTTTTATGATTATAATGGAGACAATTTAGCAAAAAAAAAATCCAGCATAAAATATAAATTATACATTTGCATAAATTTTGAATGATAAAAAGCTGAATCATTTTCATCCCTCCACTCACCAAGGTACAATTATCCTATTCATTTTATAATGGAACCAAGTAATACCTGATCTATCGACAAGCTTCTAGATCTTCTGGCTCCATTATATTCAGAATCAATTAATTTTATTCTCAGTCTATATTTAGTTATTTATATAAGCAGAGGCAGGATTCCCTACCCTTGTTCTGGGACCCTTTCCTTTGAACTTGAGGCTTTACTGGTTGTCCCCAAAGAGATCTAAATGCTGAGACTCGAGTATCAAACAGAGAATAACTTAACCCAAGAACCCATTCCACTCTTTCTGCCTTTACGAGTTCTGTAAGTCAGAGTGGCAAAAATCACCTCATAGTCATAAAAATACAATTTTTTCTATTACTAGAAACCCTTGCTTCCCAAGGGTCTTTCATGAGATCCTCATGACAGTATCACTAGCAGAAGCCTTAAGAATACAAACAATTAAATGCACCAAGTCAGAACTGTTTTATAATAACTTAGACACTATTCACCACATAGTGGCAAATGACGTTCTTCTATTTATCCAACAGCTGCGTCCCGGAGACTGCCCAAATCATCCCAGAACTCAATACACAGACAGACATGCAAATACATAAAGATATTTACCATCTTCAGCACTACGTACTAATTCTTCTGGCAGATTATCTACTTTTGCTTGATCTGTTCAGGAGAAATTAACAAATGGTTAACATGGCTGACCCTTGGAGAAAAAAGAACAATGAAATTGTCCCTGGAAGCCCCCGGAGTTGGAAGCAATTAGTCAAGATGCAGTGAGGGGTGCAACCAAGATGTCTTCCCCAAAATACTTTCTCTTTAGATTAGCTACTTGAGCTAGTGCCATAGCGGGAGCTCCCATTTCAGCTCGGATGCAGTTCACATCAGCACACTGCCGCACACAGACTCCCAAGGGTTAGAGGGTTAGCTCAGAGCAAGCAATCGGCCAGCAGCAGGAGAAAGCACGAGCTGCAACAGCCTCTCTATTCTTCTGTAAAGGGTAAGATGCTAGCCATGACTAACACCTTCCCACCCATGGTCATTAACAAATATTTGTGTGTGTGCATCATCGTTTGCATATGCCTCTGGGAGGCTTGCTTGGGAAGTCAACTGAAGAGATGTAACTGGGGACCAGCTGCTAAGTGGAATCTTGGCAGGCTACTGTGAGAGTGGGTATCGGTATTTGGAAGGGAGCAGGGAGCGTGCAGGAATACCCGTCAGCTGATGGTGATTTTTCTTTTAACCCTATGCATTCCTGAGTACTTTAAAGCTGCACCACAGAAATAGCCTCATGCTTTACAGGCAAGAGGTTGGCTAAATTGGACAATTGTTGCTGAGGTTTTTTGTTTTTCTTTTTACATTCTCAGGGCTCATCCCAACATAAGAAGGAACAATCATGGATATCCAACAAAGGACTGGACTCCCCCTTTCTGGAAGCATTCAGGCAGATGTGGGGGTTGGCCACCTGTTGAGGAGGCTTTAGAGGGAATTCCTGCATGGGGAGGAGGGAGGTTAAAATGGATGACTTTTAAGGTCCCTTCCAATTCTGAGATTCTAAAATTCTTGGGAGAGTTAGGACTGCATCTCAAATTAGAAATACTGTCTTCAGAGCCCTGGACATTTTTTGGTGGAGTGGGTTTTTCTTTTTCTTTTTAAACTCTGACTGCTTAGTCTCAATCGCAGCTGCATAAAAGAATTCTAAACACAATGGTCAACTATCAGTCATGAGCTTGGCAGTGGTTAACTTTCACCTGTAATTTTTCTAATGACCATCTGCAATCCCAAGAGCAAAACCCCTAAAAACCATGGTTTCTAAATCTGTTTGTCTGGCTCACGAGTCCCTTTATATATCATGCCTTCTGTTAGTACTCAAGAAATCTTTCACCAGTTGAAGCAGCAGCCAGTGGAAAATTGTGTGTCTGAAGTCTTGCATGTCAGATAGTCTTTGGGTTTACATAGTTCCAGTATCCAAAAGAAATGTGTGAATAGAAAAGAAGGAATACAAGAGAAAGAAAAGTTCTTGAAGCCAGGGACTAATTCAACTACATAACATGCAAAATTCATCAGACATCTACTGTCATATATACAACATGGTTCCTTCATAAATGCTCTTGACATTCTGAGTCCCAGGTCTGCTATGTAATACTAAACAATTTACTCTATATCTCTGAGCTTCATTTTCCTCATCTGTAAAATGGGGATAACAATAATTCATCTCTCACAGGGTTGCTTGTGCTTGTTAAATGAGATAATACATATAAAATTCTCAGCCAAGTTTGGGCAAATAATATTTTAAAATATTGGTTATAACTATTTTTATTAGTATTACTAGCTGCTGCAATCCTTTAAAACTTACTGTGCTTTAGTAAAAAGTCAACCTGGGATTCTCTGATTCAAGGAAACCTAGTATTCTAGTAACCAAGCCTTACGCATTATTTTAAAAGCAAAGTTCCAACCTCTGCTGGTTGAGCCTCTTCAGCCTACTTCAGAAAGGTTATTCTCATCTGTTAACCCCCCCATTAGGGGTTTCAGTGCACAAAAGCATGCAGTGAGGCCACAGGAGAACACACAGGCATTTTAAGCTTAGATGGGAACAGTGGGACAATCTTTATTCTCACTTGATGAATCTGATGATATGTCTTCTAGACTTTTGGAAGGTATTTTCCTAGCAGCATTCCTTTCCAAAGTTTTCAAAACAGGATTGGGTTCTTCTTCTGAACCTGTTGTAAGACAAAACCGATGAACACTGCACAATACCAAAACACACACACACACACACACACACACACACACACACACCAACAACAACAAAAAAACCCTTACCAGCAAATGGATATTGAAATGGTAGGTTGAAAAGAGACATTATGCTGTAAGACTCGCTACTTTTATTTACTCTAAGAAGCACTTACTTCACAGAATAAAATAAAATTTCTCCATGATTAGTATGCCTTTAAAAAAAAATTTTTTCCTGGTCAATAAATATTTGGAAACATAAATTGTATAGAAACAAGATTGCCACATTTATAGAAATATGATCTCTTAGTCATTTACACCTCTATTTTAGGCACATGATTTGTTCAGTGCCAGACTTTGAATCTTCCCACTTAACATTCTAGCTTTTGAAGACAGCCATGAAATGATTTTAGGAGCATTAAAAGAATTAGTTGAAAGTCAAGGAAGGCAGTTTTCAGATGTTTAACATCTGTGTATAACTGAGCACAGATAAGTGGGTTCTTCAGATCAATGGCTGTAGGCTTTCTGGGTTTCATGATCTAGTAAAATTTCCAATGTTGGAAAATACCATGGGATAGTCAACCTTTTTAGCAACACAGTTTAAAGGTGGGGGGAGGGGTCCTATCATTAACTACTGCCCTTATTTTATAAAAGGGAAGACATTTTAGAACCAAAACAAAAAGGGCATAATTCAGAATAAGAACAGGCTTTAAATTAAATATATCTAACTTTACAAAAAAATTATTTAGACAGTCTTTAATGTTTCTCTCTTTTTTTTAAGTCCTTCGTTTTTCTATTTTGACCAACAACATCATAGATAAATCCTGGTCTGGGTACTAACATTTATCACACTGTTGTATTCTCAGTGCCTAGAACAGTGGCCGGCAATAAGCACTTCAAAAATATTTGCTAAATCCATAAGTGACTTGATTAATGAATCAGTAAATTTAAGAACCTCTTCTCTAGACAGTAATTCCTGAAATGCATTCTAGTTCTGCCCAATGCATTCTACAGCAAATGGATTTCAAGATGAATTAGATTTGGAATAGTTTGTTCAAATTTAAAAGGTTTCTTACTTCAGACCTTCTCAGAGATTTTAATACACTAACAATGTGCATAATGTCCCAGCATTTCCAAAAGTATTTGATCATGGAACTTTTCATTTTTCTCAAAAGAGCATAGCAAGGTATTTAGTTAAGAGCTCAGTCACAAGTCAAGCACATTGAGTTCCTCTCAAAATTACAGTACCCTTGTAGTTAGGTTCCTCTCCAACTCTCACCCCACTCCCACCACAGTTTGTTTTAAAACAATAATTTAAGTTAAAGTATATAAAAGCATGCCTGCACTCTATCTTCTTAATTAGCTTATAATTCTAAAATATCTTGTCTAGGCTCTGTCTAGGTGATTATTTAATACTTTTTTTTAGATATGTTTTTACTGTTCAGTTATGCTGGTATACTATAAGCACGCCTATACACATTAGGTGATAGTCTCTAAAGTAAGTACAGATTTGAAAGCCTTCTTCCTCCTATGGGTCAATTTACCCCAGTAACTAATGGGGCAGTTTAGGAAGAGTCTACCCCAACAAGTTTAAGGTGCTGGCTTTATTATTGGGTAGGTCTGGTTTCAGAGACTGGGATTTCAATTTTTTTTTTTTTAATCTCCAGTAACATCTGTTAAAGGATATTCAACTTGACTAAATAGAATTAAAGGTGGATTCTTTGGTCACTGTTCAAGAAGAGACCCTACAGCTACTTGCAAAGGGACTCAGTCCTCAAAGCCAGCCAATCAGTAAAGTTTATTTATTTTCATTATCCATTTCACCGAGGCTGAAGGGAGCTAGAAAATGACACATTTTATTAAACTACAAGGAAAGTGATCAACACCAGTTGTGCAACTTTGGTTAAAATGCCCAGCTAGAACGCATTCTCTATCTTTTCATCATCCTAATTAGGTAACTGTTCATGCCTATTTGTTCTGAGGTTTCTCTGCTAAAATGCCCAAGTGTTGATCAGATAGCAAACTGAGACAAGCCCTATGTTTTATAGGCTAGCTGAAACCAGTACCCCCACATTCGCTTAGATGAATGTGAAGATTAAGATCTTCATCAACTAAGTAAGGCTGGAGCCAAACAAAAGTAGCAGGCCAGGCAATGCTCATAGGTGGAATCAGGTGAAGTCATCTGACCAAAGTCATACTCTAGAAAGGAAAGACTCTGCAGATAATTGAAAATGAGAGGGAGAGAGTGGCAACAACAAAAATACCACAGCAAAGGTATCTGAGAGAAGGAAAGTTCCAGCCTTGTACTTTGTCCCTGGCATTTAGCCACTACTGTGGTAAAATATTGCTCCTAAATGGAAAATCTGTACCCATTTGTGGCACTTTCTAGCCACAAATCTTACTAGAGACGTCTATGAAGACTGCCAATTAAGAAAGAAATTTGACGCCGGGCTCGGTGGCTCAGCCTGTAATCCCGTGCCTTTGGGAGGCTGAGGTGAGTGGATTGCCTGAGCCCGCGGGTTCGAGACCCACCTGGGCAAGCGAGACCTCATCTCTACAATAAAATCAAAAAATTAGCCGGGTGTGGTAGCACGCGCCTGTAATTCCAGCTACTTGGAAGGCTGAGGCGGAAGGATCGCCGGAGCCCAGCAGGTCGAGGCTGCGGTGGCCGGGAGCGGCCACTGCACTCCAGTCTGGGCAACAGAGTGAGACTCCAACTCAAAA
>CAUYQG010111707.1:0-29668 GCA_963574415.1 Tarsius wallacei | reverse complement strand
GCTACCACGCCCGGCTGATTTTTTAAATTTATTGTAGAGATGAGGTCTCGCTTGCCCAGGTGGGTCTCGAACCCGCGGGCTCAGGCAATCCATTCACCTCAGCCTCCCAAAGGCGCGGGATTACAGGCTGAGCCACCGAGCCCGACTGATAGTTGTTTTGAAAGGCCTCAAAGAATGAGAAAAGAGAACCATGAGGAGGTAGATGAGCTCTTCTCAGGTGAAGGTAGTAGAGAGAAGAGACTGTGAATGTGCCCACCTTGGCAGGTTGTAGCCAGTGGTCCCGTGCAGCCGAGGTCATGGGAAGAAGAGGCCCGAGATGAGGCCCACACAGTGCCTGCATAGAGCCTGTGGTGTATTGCTTTGTCACCTGAACTCTTGGTGCTTCCAATGGTAGAAAATTGTTGTTCCGAAGAAGTTACAGGGGACATGCTGCTCTCATCTGTGGCTGGTGGGGGTGTGACTTGGCACAACTTTGGAGAGAGTCTGGCAGGCTTTCTCCAAGTTAGATTACTTGGAGAATTAACTCAAACATCCTGATTCCTGGAGTTTAGCTATTATTATATTTGTATAATGTATGTGCAAAAAGACATAGGATGTTCATTTAGTATGACTTATAAGAGCAAAAGCTTAGAAGCATCCTAACATTTCATTAATAGTGATTACTAAATTAGTCAGTTGTGATGATACATGTGTAAAATGGAATATTAAATTGCCTTAAAAAAACGAAGTGTTCTATATCTACAGATCAAGAATAAGTCACCAAAATATATTAAATGACAAAACCAAGGTATATATTTTTATGCACACATGTTTTTAATAATATATAGAGAGAGTATTTCTTAAAGGATATACAAGAGACTATCGTTTGCCTCTGGGAAGGGAAACTGCGTCCCCAGGGAAGGGGCTGGGAGGGGGAATTTCTTCTCGTTGCAAACCCTTGTCTCTGTTGACATTTAATGTTCATTATGTGATTTTCCATAAAGCAGCAGTTTTTGAGCACTTGCTGTTTTATTTTTGTCCTGTCCTATTGCTCATGCGCCTGGGCCAGGTGGAGCAGGCTCTTCAGGAAGCACGAAACACGCGCTCATCATGGATGAAGTAGATGGCATGGCGGGCAACGAAGACAGGGGAGGAATTCAGGTAATGAAAGTGCGGTATTTTTGCAGTTTTACTGTTGGTTTTTAAATATTTAAAACATTTAATGATCATGTGCTGACACTGAGGGCAATTAAGTCATGTGCTGAAGAGGTTTTGAAACCTAAAATATATTGCGGGTATTTGTTATTTTTTAAATAATTATTTTTGTGTTGCATATTTGCCTTTCAGGAATTAATTGGCCTGATAAAACATACTAAAATTCCTATTATTTGTATGTGCAATGATAGAAATCATCCCAAGATTCGCGCTTTGGTTCATTATTGTTTTGATCTTCGTTTTCAAAGACCTCGAGTTGAACAGATTAAGGTATAATGATTGATTTTTTTTTTTTTTTTTTTACCATCACACTATTTTATTTATTTAAGGATCAGTTTTTTAAAGTATCTGATAAAAATTTTTTAAATATCTGATTATATGAGGGTTTTTTTAAATCATTGAAGAATCCTTACCTTGTCAATTTCAGGGTGCTATGATGTCTATTGCATTCAAAGAGGGTTTAAAGATTCCCCCTCCTGCTATGAATGAAATAATTTTGGGAGCCAATCAGGATATCAGACAGGTAAATTAACTACGTTATGTGACAATTGTTGATTATTTTGAATTAATGCCTTCAGTAGTGCAGGGAGGGTGAGTGGCCATATTTTATTTATCTGTGATTCTTTTAGGTTTTACATAATCTGAGTATGTGGTGTGCACGAAGTAAGGCATTAACCTATGACCAGGCTTATCTGTGATTCTTTTAGGTTTTACATAATCTGAGTATGTGGTGTGCACGAAGTAAGGCATTAACCTATGACCAGGCCAAGGCAGATTCTCACAGGGCCAAAAAGGACATCAAACTGGTAAAATAAATCTCCATTTTTTATTTTCTTTCCCAAACCAAGACACTTTTGTTCTGTAGCTTAGTAGAAATAGTCACTGTGTTTATAATAAGAGCTATAGACAGCTGCCTAAAGTGTTTCTAATTCACTTGAATTTCTTCTCAAAGGTGTCAATGTGTATTATCAATTTTGAGAAAGGGATGAGTTTTAAATTATACTCATGCTTTAGCAGTTATAAAGTGACTTTTCTACAGTTTCTTATCCTTTGGTTAACGTTTTGAATGTTCAGAATAATCTGTTTCACATGGTTTAGTTCAGTAATCTCTCTGAAACTAGAAGTCTATATCAACGAACTGTGTTCTATTTTACCTAATCATTAGTCAGAATTTATGATTATAATTAGAGCAGTGATTAAGCAGTGTTTTTTTAAAAATTCATACAGCTTATTTTTTAGAGTAGTTTTAGATAGCAAAATTGAGTGGAAGTGCAGAGAGTTCCTATCTGTCATCTTCCCCTCCTCACGCACAGCCTCTCCTGCTGTCAGCATTGTGCCCTTTTTTTTTTTTTTTTTTTTTGAGTTGGAGTCTCACTCCGTCGCCCAGACTGGAGTGCAGTGGCCGCTTCCGGCCACCGCAGCCTCGACCTGCTGGGCTCCGGCGATCCTTCTACCTCAGCCTTCCAAGTAGCTGGAACTACAAGCGCACGCTACCATGCCCGGCTGATTTTTTTTTTTGATTTATTGTAGAGATGAGGTCTCGCTTGCCCAGGAGGGTCTCAAACCCGCGGGCTCAGGAAATCCACTCACCTCAGCCTCCCAAAGGCGCGGGATTACAGGCTGAGCCACCGAACCCGGCTAGCATCGTGCCCTATTACACTCAGTGCACCTACACTGACACGTCATTGTCACCCTAAGTCCAGTGTTTACATCAGGGCTCACCCTTGGTGGCATACCTTCTATGGGTTATGCATCCCCCATTCTAGTATCATACAGATCAGTTTTGTTGCCCTTAACTCCCCTGTGCTCCGTCTATTCTTCCCTCCTTCCTTCTTTGCTCCTGGCAACCACTGATCTTTTAATTGTCTCCATATTGTGCCTTTTCCAGAATGTCATTTAGTTGGAATCATTAGTATGAAGTCTTTTCAGATTGGCTTCTTTCTCTTGGTCATATGCATTTAAGGTTCCTCCATGTCTATTCATGGCTTGGTCACACATTTCTTTTTATTGTTGAGTAATACTCCATGGCTGGATGTACCACAGTTTGTCCATTTACCTACTGAAGAACATCTTGGTTGCTTCCAACTTTTGGCAATTATGAGTAAAGCTGCTATAAAATCTGTTTGCAGGTTTTTGGGTAGACATGGTTTTTAATTCATTTGAGTAAATACCACAGAGCATGATTGCTGGATCACATGGTAAGAGTATGTTTAGTTTTGTAAGAAACTGCCTGTCTTCCAGAGTAGCTGTGCTGTTTTGCATTCCCACCAGTAATGAATGAGAGCTCCTGTACTCCCCGTCCTCACAAGCATTTGATGTTGTCAATGTTTTGGATTTGGCCATTCTAATATGTGTGTCCCTTGCATTTTTAGGGCCCATTTGATGTAGCCCGGAAAGTGTTTGCAGCTGGAGAGGAGACTGCTCATATGTCACTTGTGGACAAATCAGATCTCTTTTTTCATGATTATTCAATAGCACCCCTCTTTGTCCAGGAGAACTACATACATGTGAAGCCTTCGGCTGCAGGGTCAGTGTTCAGAGCTAGTGAGGGGTAGGGCTAGTGCCCTCTCAGCCCTGCACGGGCCAGATGCTGGGGAGGGAGGGAGGGGTCTGGGGGTGGGTGGTGGTGTAATCTAGGCTGGTTTTTCCTGCAGGGGTGACATGAAAAAGCACTTGATGCTTTTAAGCCGAGCAGCGGATAGCATATGTGATGGGGACTTAGTAGACAGTCAGATCCGGAGTAAGCAAAACTGGAGTCTTCTGCCCACTCAGGTAAGTGTGGGACTCTCCTTAATAAAGTGCAGACTCTGCCTTGGTTAGAGAGAAATGAATAGCTTTTAGTTCCTTATTTGAAATTTCAGATAAACAGTATGGCTCTTGTGGCAAAAAATCTTATTACAGATTCAAGTACTTTGTGGCCACTATTGTTTGTTACTTAATCTGGCATTATTTTTCAGTGTTTCAAAAATGTTTTTATGTAAATAGACACATGGAAATAGGAAGGTTAGACTTTGGATGTAATTAAGATGTGAATTAAAAGTTTCATTTGCTATGTTTTACCTTAAGAATCCATTTTTGGGGGGGATTATTCTTGGCTCTCTCAGATGGGCACTTGAAGAAACGCAGCCAGAGCAGGCCAGCAGTCATGTCTCTGGTGCATGAATTGTGATTTTCTTCTTCCTTGCTATAAAGAGGCAGCATTACCTTGAGTTCAGTCTTTAGGTTAATATCTTTAACTAAAGGCAGATTTGGGTAAGCATTCATAATTAAGAGCGCTATTTGTTCTTTGAATTTTGTATATTTACCCAGGATTACTGGCCTGAGAAATGAGCCAAGGATTTCCAGAGGGCATGTCCTCTTAATTCTTCCCACGCATTGCTTGAAAACAAAATAAAAAACTCTTTCTGGAATGACATACAGATTCCTTTCTCTTAAGCTTAAGAGTTTTTATATTTCTTTACTTAATAATTATACTTAGAGAATTTATCCTAAATAAACAATTTTAAACACAGGAAGACTTAATGTACAAAACTATTTTCTAAAGCATTACTTCTGATAGCAGAAAATTAGAGAAAATTTCCATGTCCAGCAACAGGAGAATGACTAACTATGGTAAATCCTCTTGGTAAAATGTTACACAGCCTTTAACATTATTTGTAAAGATTGTTAATATGAAAATGCTTATGAGTGCATATTACTAGAATAAAGCAGGAGCAGAGTACAAAATTTATGTAGAGTGTAATTCTACCTTTAAAAATGAAAATCCAGAGCATAAAAGACATCTAAATATACATTTTTAACTTTTCTTGTCATTTTAATTGATTCTGTATTAGACTTTCCATGCTTTAATCTGTCTGTGCTGTTAGTCGCATATGTTACAGACAATCATATTCCTCTCTAGTTCATAGTTTGCCATGACGTTGGCATTCATGAGGAAGCTGGTAATGTTGAGGTCGGCGACTGTGGAGGTAGAGTTGCAAGGTGGTCTCTCTGAGGGCTATAACATGTTTGGACCAAGGTGTATACTGTAGTCTGTTGCTTTTTCTGAAAGAAGTTTCTCATACCAACAGATCAGAGACGGGAAAAGGGCCCAGCTGCCCTGCAAGTGGGTCCAGGACAGTGTGGCTTCGTTTTCCACAGACTCCTTGGCAGCCAATAGCTGCTAAGGAAGAAACTTTGTACCGAGTATAAACTCTGGACTGCAATTGATTTTTCTAGGCCATTTATGCCAGTGTTCTTCCTGGGGAGCTGATGAGGGGCTACATGACCCAGTTTCCCACCTTCCCGAGCTGGCTGGGGAAGCACTCGTCCACAGGAAAGCATGACCGTATTGTTCAGGACCTGGCATTGCATATGAGTCTCCGGTAGGTGGGATTACTCCATTCGGGCATTTTATTGGCGTGGAGTGTTTAGCCTTTATCCAGTGAGGATCCCATGAGTCAAAAGATTTGTGTTTGAGTTTTGGTTTGATTGCTAACAAGATAAATGATCCGGATAAGTTCCTTCTATTTTGTGGGCCTGAGTTTATTATCTGTAATCAGTATAACACTTGCTTTACCATTTAAAAGGATACTTTGGAGAATAAAATCAGATGGTAGATGTCATAATTTAATTGTTAAAGACTAAGTCTGAGATAATGCTATTACTTATTACTTATTGTTATTTTGATTGAGTCTGTTACTAGTGCAATAACTACTCAGAATAACTTAAAGGGGGAAAAATCAACTATTTAAAGAAATGAACTAGTTTTGTCCTATTCTAGTAGTAAACTGACCTGGCCTTTGAGGGTAGGGGATGCAGCCACTTGGATGATTGAAAACTAGTGTGCTTGGAAAAGCTAAGGAAGCTCACAGATACTTGTATTTGATTCACTTTGTTAAAGCTTAGAAACTTGGAAAATGTGCGTGTGCACAAATATTAAGTGAACTTCAGGGGTTCATTTTTAACCCTGAAGAGCTACTGGAACAATCATTTTTTCTTTTCTTTTTCTTTTTCTTTTAAAGATGTGGGGTACAATTCAGGGTTAGGTATACAAATGTTCATTATGCAGGTACCTTTGCGGATGCAGTGTGCCCCCCCTCCCCTGGCAGTTTCCCACTACTGCTAATCTCTTTCTTATAGTATTATGATAATTGCTCAAGGTCTGTTTATGAGTGAGAACATGTGGTACTCAGTTATGTGTTTCTGTGATAGATCATCGAGTATGATTGACTCTAAGTCCATCCAAGTTGCTGGAGGTAGTACTAATATTTGATCCTTTTAATTAGAGCTGAACTGAGCTGGTTCCTTTTTCTGTTCCTATACGATTCTGCTTCCTACTAGGCTCCCTCTTCCTCGCCTATTTCATGAGTCTTTTTGGCCACTCACATATTCATTTTCTTTTGCTGCTGTAACAAATTAACACTAACATAATGACTTAAAACAACACAAATTGTCATCCTGAACTGGAAAATTTTCCTGATTATCTGGGCGGGCCCAGTGTAATTACAGGGTTCTTCACAAAAAGGAGGCAGCAATGTCAGAGTTGGAGAGAGATGTGACGACCTACCTGCTGGCTTCGCAGATGAAGAAGGGGTGGGTGGCCCCTGAGCTGGAAGGTTTCTACCAAGCTATTGTGCTGCTCATTGCCAGGACATGGGCCTGCTCCCTGTCTGCCGGCCTGCTCCCTGTCTGCCGTCCTTAAAGGACCTTTGTCACTCTGCCCAGGGTGCTCCTCTTGGAAGCTTCCACTGTGCTCTGTAGATTTTGGGCCTCGGACTTCAGGCTTTTCCATGGCTGTCCTTTTTAAGTCTGTCTCCTTCCCCCATTAGACCACACGTTTCTAGGGGCAGGAGCTGAGGCTTACTCACCTAGCATGTCATGCTGCTCAGTACATATTTTTTTTTTTTTGTGATAGTGACACTTTAATGTTTCTTAATTGACACCAGGATTTAAGACCATGTGTTCAGAAATACATTCCAATGCAAGCAAGATTAGAAGCTGTCCTTACATAATGATTTCATGAGCACGAACTCAATTCTCTCTACGCAGCCATATTTGTTTTTAAATGAATCACATACAGGACGTTCATATCAGGAAGGGGTTTTAGAGTGAGTTTCGTGATTTTTCAAGTAAGTTAAGACCTTCCTATTTAACTTTTTAATCTTGATTAAGTCACTGAACTTTGATAGGCCTTAGTTTCTCTTCATCTTTAAAAAATGGAAGTGCAGTTTTATTATTAGTTTTTAACCTTTTTTTGGATCATAAATGTCTTTGAGAATCTAAAAGCTTTGATCTTTATTCCCCTACAATGCACAGATAGATAAATTGATTTTAGAGGAATTACAGAACCCTTGAAAAATACCGACTTCTCTTGAGGTAGTGGTGTGCTTGATGTTGGAAGACTTAAGCTGTAGGAAATTGATGAGATTAAACTAGAGTTTTTTGAACTTTTTTGCCTACATAATAAAAGAGTTGTGGGGCAAGTTTCTAGAGTTCTGATTAGGAGAACTATGTGGCTTCTGTGTGGTTCAGACATTTAGCTACCTGGAAGCAGGAGCAGGACCCATAGGTATTGTTTTGTTTTGAGTTGGGTTCTCTGTTGCCTAGGCTGGAGTACAGTGGCATGTGAGACTCATTGCAGCCTCGACCTCCTGGGCTCAAGCAATCCTTCCACCTCAGCTCCCCAAGTAGTTGGGACTAAGGTGTGCGCCACCACGCCTGGCTAATTTTTTTATTTTTTGTAGAGACAAGGTCTTGCTATGTTGCTTAGGATGATCTTGAACTCCTGGGCTCAAGCAGTCCTTCTGCCTCAGCCTCCCAAAGTGCTGGGATTACAGGTACGAACCACTGCCCGGCCTAATGTGTAAAGAACCATTTTTTTTCTGATTCTAATGTGAGTTCTGATAGCAACAGCTTTTGTGGGACCCTTGTTTAAAGTATGCCTACATATCATGCCTTGTTTAAACAAGGCAGTGGGTTGAAAAGATTTTGGAAGCTGGGCTCGGTGGCTCAGCCTGTAATCCTGCGCCTTGGGAGGCTGAGGTGAGTGGATTGCCTGAGCCCGCAGGTTCGAGACCCACCTGGGCAACTTGGTGAGACCTCATCTCTACAATAAATCAAAAAATTAGCCGGGTGTGGTAGCGCGCGCCTATAGTTCCAGCTACTTGGAAGGCTGAGACGGAAGGATCACCGGAGCCCAGCAGGTCGAGGCTGCGGTAGCCGGGAGCGTCCACTGCACTCCAGTCTGGGCGACAGAGTAAGACTCCAACTCAAAGAAAAAAAAAAAAAAAAGATTTTGGATAGTGGCATTTGAAATATTGCTTCGTTAGTTATTTTCTGTTTTTAAGTTATTTTCTGTTTTTAAGAAGTGACAATATTTGAGAGAGAAAGAGTCATTTTGTGATACCATTCTAGTTTCAGCAGACCAGAGATTGTGTCCCTGAGTCTTGTCTTGGCCACTTTTTGATCCTGCAGGGACAGTCTCTACAGTTTTCTTAGGTTTGGGGGAAAACTCTGCTGTAGTCCTGAAGATTTTGGAGTAACAGTATTAGGAAATGTGAGGGAGGCATTCTTATAATTCTGTATGTTATAATCAGACCAAAAGATGCTTCTACACTCATGTAAGAGGTGGCAGCAGTTTTGGGGAAATCTTACAGCCTTTTACTGATGCTTTGAATGTTGTGGGGCTTGGACTCAGTGATCTTGATGGCTGTGAAAAGAGCATGGAGAAACACCACTGTTGCCTGGGCCTTAAGAATAGGATGAAAGTAGATCCCACATTTACTTCTCGGTCCCTGATCCAGGTGCGTAAACTCCCTCTGAGCACACTGATGTGTGCCATTGCCTTGTGGTATGGCGTGAGGTCTTCCCCATGCCGACTCTTATCGAGCAGGTGCTCCCTGACCATGACTCACATTGGATGGAGCCCTGCCCGATTAGCACAGTGTTGATACGCACCATGACCTGCGCCAGTGATGGTCTGCGTTGACTACAGGAGTGTCCCTTGTTTTGGTTTCAGAACTTACTCCAGCAAAAGAACTGTCAACATGGATTATCTGTCACACATACGGGATGCACTGGTACAGCCCCTGACCTCACAAGGGGTGGAAGGAGTACAGGATGTTGTTGCACTTATGGACACGTATTATTTGGTGAAAGAAGACTTTGACAATATCATGGAAATTAGCAACTGGGGTGGCAAACCCAGTCCCTTTTCCAAGCTGGATCCCAAGGTAAATTGTGTAACCCACTGGCTGCGTCACTTTGTAATTGCAGTAAGTCCCCTGCATACGAAACTTCAAGTTATGAACTTTAAAGGTGTGCACCTGCATTTTTTATGCATTATTTCTTTCCACCAGGTGTCAGTATAGCTTGTCAAATACATACAGTACTATATGCTGATTGTGTTCGTTGGTTACCTAGGCAAAGACGAACTTTGTTGGACTTAAACAAATTGGACTTACAAACATGCTCTTGGAACGGAACTTGTTTGTATGTTGGGGACTTCCTGTACCAGGTTTGCCTCAGAGATGTTTTAGATGCTTGACAGAAAGGTTTACTTTTTCCCCCCTTAAAGGCTTGTTGCTTCTTATGGCCTATGCTTTCCAAAGATACTATTTGAGTACATTTGTAAGAGCAGACTTCTGGATTTGACTTTACAATGTGTATGTTTATCTTTGCTTTAAGCTCAGAAGAAAAGCAATAGGGAAATCTAAGAAGCAAATAAGGACAGGGATGAGCCTGGGAGCTGAAAGTAAGGTGCAGTGGGAATAGATTATAAAGATATATGAATAAAGATGTGTCTATGGGATGAGGAGTGTTATAGTTTTTCTTTAGTCTTCCTAATCTATGGATTCTGTATTCCAGTTGGATAATCTGCTCCATGATAATATATCTCCCTTTTCTTTTTATAATGATTGAGAAAAGATTAAAGTGGTATAACATGAGTATATAATACTCAGCACCTCACTCTTGTGCCGGTTTTTACTGGATGCAGTTTTTGAAGTCATCCTCTCTGTAGTTTGCCCTCTCTAGGATTTTGATCTGATTTAATGGTTATCAGTAAATTCTCACAGCAGACATCCATTGTTAGAATTCATGGGCTAATTCTGGAATTAAGTTTAGAAGCTTGAGATTAAGGCTTTTCAGGTTACTTGGTATTTTGAAGTAACTACTCTTTATGGTAAAGGTAACTTACGCGTTTTGTGGTAACTAAAGGTCAGCTTAATTACCACAAAAGGTCACCTTAATTACTTAATTAAGGTAATACTGTATTTTATTATGATCCTGTCTTGATTTATTGATTCATTGCCTAACTTTGCTTATGAGTCTGTAGGGATGTGGAAAGTGCTGACTTAGGTACAATGACCTGAAGTGACTTTTTTTTTGCCTAAAGTTCCCAAATACTGATTCTTAATCTTTTTTGAGTCATGGGCTCTGTGAAGACTGTCATGGAAAATGCATACACTTAAAAATGTATACACATAAATATTTTGCAAACAGATTCGAGGGACTCCAAGGGTCTCTCAAAGTCTTTAGACTTACAGAATTTAAAGGCATTGTTTGGCATTTAGATTATTTTAGAAACTCTCTCTACTCCTCTCATATAGGTGAAAGCGGCCTTCACAAGAGCATACAATAAGGAAGCCCACCTAACTCCATACTCACTTCAGGTAGTAAAGACATCTCGACACAGCACAAGCCCATCACTGGACTTGGAATACAGCGAAGAGTTAAACGAAGATGACTCTCAACCTGATGAGAAAGACCAAGACGCTCTAGAAACTGATGCCATGATCAAGGTCGTGTTTTAAGCTACAGACAGGGGAACCTCAAAATAGATTATCTTTCTTGTGTATGACTTGCCTTGTGAATCATAGGGCGTCTTTAGCAGATAACAGAGCAAGTTGAAAATACTTTTAAGTTTTTTTGATATTGATATTGATATTGGAGAAGATGTAAATTCATTTCCGTAAACAGTTTTAAGAGCCAAATAGCAAGAAAGTAGGCCACTAGATTATGGCTGTATACTTTGTTAGAAAAAGTAAGATTTCTATTTATTTGGTCATTTGCATATGCTTTCTTATTCACAGACACACATTTCCACAGCATAATTTAAAAAAAAAACATTTTTAACAAAACCATTTCTCCCTTCTGTTATTTGTGTTTTGCTATAGCCATTGAACTGCCTGTAGAAGTTTCTCAGAGCAAAACGTCCTTGCCTTTTGCTAGGAAAGATTAAAATCAATTATAGTATCAGCCCACTGTTTACAACTGGCTGAGGCAAAAGAATCTAGTGGGTATCCTCCTCTGCCCTTTGCTGTATGTGTGCATGCCTCCTGCCCTTCACTTCTGTCTTGTATGTGGGGGTGAGGAATAGTGGCCTTCTCAATGCAGCCCTCATGTAGACACTACGAGGCTCTCTCCCTCTTTCCTCTTCCCCTTCACAAAGTGACTGGGTTTAGATCCCTCATCTGAAATGGAAAGAAAAAGAAATTCTTCATGTAAACATTACCCTGTTTGTAAATCATCTCTTGCTTATTTTGCCTTTCCTAAATATACCTATGTTCTAAATCCAAGAAACTGCCTTGCATGGGGAGCATTTCTTGGTTCTAGATTTTAAATTCTGATTCTGATTTTACTGCTGGCTTTTAGAGGCAGTAACAAGCCCCGTTGTTACTTGAACATCAGCTCCTCGGGTAGCTGTGGTCCAAGAGCTGGAGGTTTGCAGTCTCTTTCTTCCTTTTTTTTTTTGGATCAGAGTCTCACTGTCACCCAGGCTGGAGTGCAGTGGCATGCTCGAGGCCACTGCAGCCTTGACCTGCTGGGCTCAGGTAATCCTGCCTCTGCCTTCCAAGTAGCTGGAACTATAGGTGTGACTACCACGCCTGGCTAATTTTTTTGATTTATTGTAGAGAGGAGGTCTCACCAAGTTGCCCAGGCTGGTCTTGAACCCTGGGCTCAGGCAGTCCTTAATCCTCAGCCTCCCAAAGTGCTGGGATTATAGGCGTGAGCCACTGCGCCTGGCCTTTCTCTTTTTTAAATTACGTTGCAGGTAGCAATTAGATACGCTGCAGAGATGAACTTATTTATATCATGTACTTATAAACACAGCCACAAACTTATTCTTATATCTTTTTCCTCCCAACAGAAAAAGACAAGATCTTCAAAGCCATCAAAACCAGAAAAAGACAAGGAGTCCAGAAAAGGAAAAGGAAAACGTTCAAAGAAATGAAATCGTTTTTCACTACCAACAGCCACTTTTGACTCACCCGCCCGACCAGTGTAGCTGGTCAGAGAAAGCCTTGTTTTTTCCAGAGCAACCATGTTTTAGTGTAATGGGATGGACCTGTGACCCCATTATAAATCAAGGGCAGTACAGCTAGAATGACTGACCAGTAGGCTCACGTACACCTCTTATAGAGGTTATAGGACCTTTGAGTCCTTCACTGTCCCGCCCATCGAGTTAGGTTGTTGTGCTTCAGAATGACTGTACATAATTGGAACGAACAATTGGGCAGTGGGGTCTGATTTTAGTTCACATAAGCCTGGGGCAGTGGCACTAAGGCATCTTTTGTAGCTTGAGAATTTATCCTAATAGCCTTTACATAGGACCGATGCTGATTTTTTAAAAGGTATTTCCTATTATGTGGTGAAATTTTGTAAATAAATCATAATACAAAACAGTCACCACCTATAACTGGATATTCTTTGTACATTGTCAGATATAAATTAGGAATAAAAATGTTCCACAGGACAAATGTACAGATTCTTCTTAAGCTTGTCATCTTGTACAGCAAAATGTGGCATTGGTATGTGACTCTCCTTGTGGATTTGCAGATGACTGGATGACAGGCTCGCTGTATTCCTTGCTGACAGTTGTGTGGAGTGTCACATTGGCGACTTAAGAGTCAGGATTTCATTTCCCAGTTTCATTCCCTCCGAGCGTGCTAACCACAGCTCTGCTGTCACCAGAGGGTGTGGGGACTCAGAAGGATGGTCACACACTCTGGTCCTTCCCATCGGGTTCAGACCAGTAGACCTGAGGCTGGGCAGATTCTCAGGCTCCCTCTGGCGAAGGACAACATGAACACTGGCTCTTGTTCACTTTGTCCCTGGCAGATGGGGTTCTGTCCTGTGATGGATTCCACAAACTCTGGTGGAAGTTTAGGTTGTTTCTGTAACTCTACTAGCTGAGTGGCCCTGAGGCTGTGATCTAGCCTGGAACTTAGGTGCCTGGCTACCTTGCAATCTTGGTACATGTTCAGAGGTATGTGCCTACCTCTGTGAGGTATATGGTAAAAGGAATGTAAGCTAAGGATAGTATTCCCTGCCCTTATGGGACTGATATGAGATATACAGTTCTTGAAACATTTAAAATGTGTTTACCAGTGTGAAAAATGACCTTCATGGAGATTAACTGGTTACGGAAATAAAACATTGCCTTAAGACTTCACTTGCCGAGTCACATCCCTCTCTGTTAAGCCTGGCTTCAGACTTTCTGCGTCAGTAAAGATTTCCTCACCAGTGGGTGAGTATGGCTTTCTTACTCACATTCTTCCATTTCTGCGACTTTTGGATATACAAGTCATGTCTCGCTAGTTGCTCTGTACCCGGAAAGGGACTGTAATCTCACAGTGAACGGTATTCTTCACTTGTTCATTCTGATTGTTTTTAAGTGCTCTAAACACAGATTGGCATAATATGCACATAAAATAAATTTTTTAGGATTAGAAATTGTAAATACTCCCTTTACTATATGAGGATGCCAACACAGGTCTGAGTCCTTTGAAACCTTCATGACCATGCGGGGAATGACAGGCTAATGGCAGGTGGGAGTTGGTGGTTGTGTAGTGGTTTGGGTGTGATTAAATCTTTATTGGAGCCACTTGATGCCACACATTGTCTTTGCAGCATAAAACTACAAAGATGCTCGTTTTGAGATCCATTGTGTCCTGACCATTTTGTTATCTGTAACAGATGATTTAGCTTTTTTCCTTCATCTTTTCAAATTTTGGCAGTTCTTTAGCACTATTATTTGACCTCTTGAGGTTATTAACATGGAGCAGATTGTTATATGTACTAGAAGGGGTATCTTCCTAAAAAGTTATGATATACTTATGCTCATGGGTAAAAGTCTATGGCTTGAAACTTGCAAAATATAATGTGTCACCTCACACATCCCAAGTGCCTATGGTCCTTATTCCTATAATCATACCACATCCTTTCAGTGATAGAAGAAGCAGGACTGTGGATGGGTTTTATGGTAATATTTTGTACCATGCACTTGGTAAGGCCAAGACCCTTCGCCTATTCTCTGGCCAGACACTGGGAGGGAAGGACAGGTCATACAGCTGGAGGCATCACGCAGGTGGGATACTTGGATGCTATGAAACATTATGGGCACCTCAGGCCCTAGCTTAGACTCACGGTCACCATTGTAATGTTCAGGTTGCTGGGGCCATACTGTAAAAACATATCATCTGATTCAAAGAAGACACCATGACTCAGTTCGACCAGCTGCTCAGACTGGTGATGTTGGCCATGCACATACTGACATTGTAGGAAGAGTACAGACTCCCTTGGAGGGTGCGTGTGTGTGCACGTGTGTGTTGTGTGTGGTACATGTGGCACATATGATATGGGGAAGGAACCTTCAAACAGCCTCGGAAGATTCCAAATAATATGTTTTCAGAGGAAGTTAAATGATTTAATTTTGTGAGAAGAATTAGAGTATGCAATAGAAATAGCAGATTTAAGCTTATAGTTTCACTCATTCTTTCCAAGATTGGTTTTACTGATTTTTGGTGTTTTCATTCTAGGACTGATTCTGCTAAACAGCCTTGTATTAACTTCTCATTTCAATCTTTTTACACTGTTTTAAGAGCTCCGTTGCCCAAATTTGAGTGTGCGTCAGTGCTATCTTCCTTCATCTCTTTTTCTGTCTCCAAATTCAGGAAACGTTATAAATATCTAGTCAATTTTATTTTAAAGGAGATATTTCAAAAATATAAAAGTTATCAAAAAGCTGAATATTTACAATTCTGTCATAGGTTACTATTAACAGTACAGAGCATAGAAGATGTAAGACTTTGAAGAGGAAATATATAAAATACACTAAACAGCGAAGTACGGTGTCACTGTCTTGCCACTCCATAGAAGCCGAGTGTGCCAACCTGGTGAGGTCACCTTGGCTTCATTTTTCTGTATCCAGGAAGGATCATCTCTTGAATCCACCCGGGGTGGAAACACAGCTTCCTGGGAAAAATGCTGTCTTCTCAGGAGCATTAGCTTTAGAAAGGAAAAACAAAACACATGCCTTTGGAAGGGTTTCAAGGAATGCCTGGCATGTAGTAATAAAGCCAAGCATTTAAAAAGGAATTTTTTGCTCATTTCCACAATGTGGAGCAGGGGACACAATAATCCAGTAAGAAATCTCTAGTGTATCATCCATATTAAGCTTCAGTCCTGGCCTTGCCTTGCAACTGACTAAAACTGGGTGGGCTAGCAGTTGAGGCATTTTTATTAAGAGAGGATGCTGACAACAGCTGCCTCGCTGGGAAGAATGAGCAAAGGCAGCATGCAGCATTCTGGAGAGAAGACATTTTCCTGAAATTAAACAGTTAGTTAAGGATTCCTTGTCTAAAAGGACCAGTGAATAATTTCAACCAATATTCACTGTGTAAGAAGACACTTGACATTTTTTTTTTAAGAGACAGTGTTCTTGTTATGTTGCTCAGGCTAGAGTGCAGTGGCTATTCACAGGTGAAATCACAGCACACTGCATCCCTGAACTCCCGGGCGCAAGTGGTCTTCCTGTCTCAGCCTCCTGAGTAGCTGGGTCTGTAGGTGCAGGCCACTGCACCTGCTGTTGTGACTTTTTCAAAAGATAGTGTGTAATTACAACTCACTGAAGACATACCTGCAAGAAGCCACAACATACCACGGTCTAGGTACTTAGTTTTCTATAAAGTACTGTTTACTTTAATGCAGGCTTAGTAATTGGTAGAGATTCTGTGGAGGCTTTTTAAGAACACAAGGTTCCACTTTCAGAAGTGGCAGAGATGCAATTAACCTTTCCATAGATAATAGTTATAAACTTGGGACAAAATCTGAAATAATTTTATGCAGAAGGCCAGTGAACTTGAATATAGATCCAAACAAATTATCCCATATGAAGAACAGAGAAAAACTAGATGAAAATGAAGGAACATTTTCATTTTATTTTTTTGAGTCAGAGTCTCACTCTGTTGCCCAGGCTGGAGTGCAGTGGCATGATTATGGCTCACCGCAGTCTCTGACATTCTGGGCTCAGGCAATCCTCCTGCCTCATCCTCCTGAGTACTTGGGACTATAGGCATGCGCCACCACGCCTGGCTAATTATTTATTTTTTATAGAGACAAGGCCTCACTATGTTGCCCAGGCCAGTCTTGAACTCTTGGGCTCAAGCTATCCTTCAAGTCGTGAGCTACCATGCCCAGCCAAAATGAAAGAACTTTAGTGACCTATGGCTATCAAGTGATCAAATAAGACATAACTGGAGTTCCAGAGTGAGAAGATGGATAGAAAAAGTATTTGAAGAAATAATGGCTCAAAATGTTCAAACTGAGGGGAAAACATACAGATCCAAGAAACTCAGAAAATCCCAAGTAATATAAACTGGAAAACCACATCCACTCAAGTAGCATCACGATTCTGGAAACCAAAAATTAAGATGATGCCTTGAATGCAGCCAGAGAGAAAACAGTATGTGCACAGGAACAATGTTTGTTCATTGTAGACAAATATCTTGAAAGTGGTTTAAGAAAAAAACAACACAGAATTCCACATCTAGTGAAAAAAATCCTCAAAAACAAAGGAAAATAAAGGCAGAAACAGTCACCAGCAAACCTGCCCTTTTAAGAAATGTTAAAGGAAGTTCTTCAAAAAAGAACAAAACCAGATATGACAAACAAAACAAGTGACAATGGTATACCTAAATTCAACCTGATAAAACTTGAAAAAACATTACATCAAAATTGCAGACCTGGCTGGTCAAAGTGGCTCATGCCTATAATCCCAGCACTTTGGGGAGGCTGAGGCAGGAGGATCACTTGAGCCCAGGAGAAAAAGGCTACAATGAGCTATAGTTGTGCCACTGCACTCTAGCCTGGTTGACAGGGAGACCCTGTCTCTAAAAATAAATAAACAAGAAATTACAGACCAATATCCCACATAAACATAGAGACAATATTCTCAATATATTAGCAAAATAATACAGCAATACATTAAGAAGGATAATGCATCGTGACCTAGTGAGTTTATCCCAAGTAAAAGTTGATTTTTAACACTCAATATAATTTACCATATGAATGGAATAAAGGAGAATAACCACATAATCATCTCAATACAGAAAATCATTTGTCAAAACGCAACACTTGGGAAACTTCTGAAGTTCGATAGAAGACCTCTCTGAAAAACTTTAGACATCACAATAGTGGCATAGAATGCCTTCCTTCAATGCTGGAACAAAACAAGGATGTTGACTTTGTTGATTTTGCTAATTCTACCCAACATTGTAGTGGAGGTCCCAACCAGTGCACATGGGAAGCAAAAGTCATAACGACTGGAAAGGAAGGGCTGGGCGCAGTGGCTCACGCCTGTCATCCCGGCACTGGAAGGCTGAGGCAGGAGGATTGCTTGAGCCCAGTAGTTCAAGACCAGACTGGGCAACACAGTGAGATCTTATTTCTACAAAAAGTTTTAAAAAACTACTAGCTGGTCACGGTGGCATGCAGCTTCTCAGGGGGCTGAGGTCAGGAGGACTGCCTGAGTCCAGGAAGTTGAGGGTGCAGTAAACTGTGATCATGCCACTGCACTCCAATCTTGGTGACAGAATGAGACCCTGACTCAAAAAAAGAGTTGCTAAAATAATCTTGGAAAACAACAAGTAGGAGGATCCACAATTCCTGACTTTTAGGCATACTATAAAATTACAGTAATCAAGATAGTGTAGTGTTAAAATAAGGGGAAAGTATATCGATGGTAAAAAAGAGAGATCCCACACTTAAAACTCCACTGATTTTCAACAGAGGCACCCAAGCAATTAAATGGGAAAAGGGAAGACTTTTCACCAAATGGAAGACTGAATAAGCATTTGGGGGGAAATAAAACTGAGCCCCCTTCCTCACACTGTAAACAAAAATTATTTCAAGATGGACCACAGATCTAGAACTTCCAGAAGGAAACATAGTAAAATATGTTTCTGACCCGTGAGTAGGCCAAATTTCTCTTTTTAGCTAGGACACAGAAAACAACCACAATAAAATTTTAAAAGGATAAATTCATCAAAAAAAGACACCAGAAGAAGAAAAGGAAGCCACAGAGTGGGCAAAAATATTTGCAAAACACATCTGACAAAGAACTTACTTGTATCCAGAATATCTAAAGAACTTTTATTACTAAAAAATACAACAACCCAGAGTCAATGAGGAAAGAATAGCCTTTTCAACAGACAGTGCTGGGACAACTGGATATCTACATGCAAAAGAAGGAAGTTGAATCCCTATCTCGTAGTATACACAAATATTAAATCAAAGACTTAAATGTAAGAGTGATAACTATAAAACAGCTAGAAGGAAATAGGTGTAAATCTTCATGATCTTGGAATAGGCAGTGATTTTATTTATCTTTTTATTCAGAGATGAGATCTTGCTTTGTTGCCCAAGTGGGTCTCAAACTCTTGGACTTAAGTGATCCTCCCACCTTGGCCTCCTAAGTAGCTGGTACTGCAAGTGCATGCCACTATATCTGGCTTAGGTAGTGTTTTTGTTTTTTTTTTAAGTTGGGAGTCTCAGTCCGTCGCCCAGGCTGGAGTGCAGTGACATACTCATGGCCACGCCAGCGTTGAACTGCTGGGCTCTGGCAATCCTGCCTCAGCCTTCCAAGTAGCCAGAACTACAAGCACATGCTACCGTGCCTGGCTAATTTTTGATTTATTGTAGAGGCGAGGACTCGCCAAGTTGCTCAGGCTAGTCTTGAACCTGTGGGCTCAGATAATCCACTCGCCTCGGCCTCCCAAGGTGCTGGGATTACAGGCTGAGTCACCGAGCCTGGCTGGCAGTGATTTTTTGATATGACACTGAAAGCCCAAGCAACCAGTGAAAAAAATAGATAAATTGGACTTCACCAAAACAAAACACCTTTGTGTGTCAAAAAATACTATCAAGAAAGTGGAAAAAAAAACCCCCACAGAAAGAATATATTTGCAAATCATATATCTGATAAAGAACTTGTATCTAGAACATATAAAGAACTCTTACAACTCAACAGTAAAAAGGCAACCCTACTTAAAATAAGGGTGAAGGACTTCTCTATCTTCCCAGAGGCATATAAATGGCCAGCAAACACATGAAAAGATGCTCAACAACATTAGTTATTAAGGAAATGCAAATCAAAACCAAAATGAAATACCACTTCACACCCACTAGGGTGACTATCATAAAACAGGCAGGCAATTACAGGTGTTGGCAAGGATGTGGAGACACGAACCCTTGTACTACTGTTGGGAATGCAGGATGGTGCATCTGCCGTGGAAGACAGCTTGGAGAAGTCAAGAAACAGCAAAAAGGCCCACATGGCTGTGACACAGCAAGAGGAGTCATCAGAGCTGAGACAGGACATGTGGGTGGGGGGAGCTCAGAGAGAGCCTTGCGGATGCAATAAGAGGCCAAGAGGCCAAGAGGCTGGGCTCAGTGGCTCAGCCTGTAATCCCAGCATTTTGGGAGGCCAAGGCGAGTGAATTGCCTGAGCCCATGGGTTCGAGACCAGCCCAGGCAATCTGGCAAGGCCTTGTCTCTACAATAACATAAAAAATATTCAGGCGCGCCTGTAGTTCCAGCTACTCGGAAGGCTGAGGTGGAAGATCGCTGGAGCCCAGAAGTTCGACACTGGGGTGGCCGTGAGCGTGCGTTCCACTGCACTCCAGCCTGGCCAAAGGAGTGAAACTCCAACTCAAAAAAAAAAAAAAAAAGAGGCCAAGAGAACCAGATATATTGGAGATGGGCTGAGGGGTCTTACTGATGGGGTATGCACGAGAGGAGCAAGGTATGGTCTAGGGCTCTTAGGTAGTGTTTTTTTTTTTTAAGTTTTTTTTAAGTTTTTTTTTTACATTTCCCGAGGGAGGAAAGACCCCAAGAGGAGGTTGTGGGGGAACCTAGGCTAACCTTTAGCCAAGTAAAGTCTGAGATGCTGTATCAGGGACGGACTACTTCCATTTTTCCCTGTAGCAAAAGAATCTCCTGGGTTTGGGCAGGGCTTCTGGCTTCCCAGCAAACACGTCCCTGCCTCCCTCTGTAATATGTGTGGCCATCTCAGTGAATTCTTGCCGATGGAAGGAAGTATGTGTAGCTTCCATGTGGCAAAAGAAAGACTTGGGGGAGAAAATGGAGATTTTAAAAAAATCTCTGGAAGCCAAAATTTTTACAATATATTCTCCTAAACTACATCATAGAACCTAAAAAAACTTCTACTTTTATTTGTTGGCTCTAGTTTTAGGGGCTGACTAAAAAGGACTCCATATGATTTGATAAAGCATGTTCTAGCTGGAATCTATGATGCTGCTTGGCCAAATCACCTTTGTCACAATGGAGGTCGGCAATACACTTTCATAATTAAAAAACATCCATCCAAGTAACAAGTCGTGTGTACGTGTGGACCTGGCACTCCAGAAGGTGAGTGAACGGTCTGGCACTCACCTGAACGAGGCACTCACTGCTCCTCCCCTGTTTGCAGGTACTGGATACAGTCTGAAATTTTCTTCAGTTGAGCAAAGTTTAATCTTTCTGAACACATAGGACATGTGCTTTCAGTGTTTAACAAGCTATTTGGGGAGGAAAGTGCAGAGTAAATTAAAGACAGAATACCCCTTTACCTTTAGGTTACTGTAATGTGAAAAGCAACTGGTTTTTGTCTGCATCTCTTAATGCATGTTCATCATGCATTTAAGAATGAGAAATATTCAGTCTCATGCAAGATCCTCCTTATTGTTCTTAAAGGTCATAAGTTCTTTCAAGATGATTTGGGTCTTTAGGGGCCTTTAAAAACATGAACAAATGCAAAGATACTACAGAATAAAAAAGAGGTAGAACTAAAGGCCTATTTTTGGATAAATCTGCGTGACGGAGTGAAATGATGACACTTACATCTTAAATTCCGAGTACAGAGCAGGGAAGTCACAATGCGGACACACTGTCCAGTCATCTTTTAGCATATGTCGACCCTGGAAACAGTACATTTAGGAGTTATATTCATCTTTATTTTAGAAACTTCCACTATTATAGTAATTGAATTATAGTTAAAAGTCAAATCTCTAAATGATAAAATTATTGATATTTCACATCAGGGAGTAATTGACCAGAGAGTGATGGCATTAAAAGGACTAAAGTTAGATTTTATTTATCAGATTAATGTTTAAAGGGAGGATAAGCTTCAGTTTTGTGACACCATTACCTAAATTTATTTTTCTTTAAAATAAAGCTTATATTAGCTCAGCGATTAAAAATTAATCAGTTTATTTTAAAGTTTTCTGATAAGTCTTACTTTATAATGAATACAAACTACCATTCAGTAAGTGCTACCGCATGCCAGGTGTTATGCTAAGGCTTCATACGTGTCAGCTCATCAGTCTGCAGTTGGTCTCCGGTATTACTGGCAAGGTAAAACAACTGCACCAGGTTATGCAGCCAGTAGGAAAGGACTTGAGCCCAGGGCCTCTGATCCCCAAGTCTGTACTATACTGCCTGGCAGGGCCTTGTTTTGATTTGGGGTCTCACTCTCTTGCCCAGGCTGGAGTGCAGTGGCACAATCACGGCTCACTATAGCCTCAGACTTCTGGGCTCAAGAGATCCTCCCTCCTCAGCCTCTTGAGTAGCTAGGACTACAGGCGTGTGCCACCACACCCAACTATTTTTTTTTTTAAAAGAGATCAGGTCTCGCTATGTTGCCCAGGCTGGTCTTGAATTCCTCAGCTCAGCAATCTTCCCCTGCCTAGGCCCCCCCAAGTGCTGGGTCTACAGGCCTGGCAACAGTGCCTTCCTGATAGTGCCTTCACCAAGATTGTTATATGCTTTGAATATAACTTTTCAACTTTGTTGACATGAAATGAAATTCTAGATGTTGCAGAAATTTGAGGGGTAAGATTATTTCAAAAGTGGAGAAAACACTGACATACATCATCAAGTATTCCAATGAGTTATACATATATATCCAAAGAGAGGGAAATCTAAAAAGAAACTTACTGTGGCAATACAATATGGGATGTTATTTTTACATCCAGGACAGAGGAGTTCACACTCTGGGAGAAGAAATTTGCAGAACGGACATGGCGTCGTGGCCTCTTCTATCTCAGATGTATCGGGTCTCCTGTGAGGAGGAATCTTGTGTCATTTAAACATGCCACCTTATGTATCACGAGTGGCAAAGAGAAAGCATAGTTGGAAACTAGGAAACTGTAACACACCTACTTCATAGTAAGATTCTGAGGTCAGAGATACTTACAAGCTCACATCAGGCCCTGATCCCGCTCCAGGGAGGAGGAAGAGTACTGAGGGCTGGTCAGGTTCTGGGCGTTACATGGGCCACGCTTGGGATCTGAAGTTCATAGCGTGTCAAATGGCAAAAGCAGGGTAGGTCCTGCTGTCTGCTTCCTGTGCCACTGGGGTGGTGAGCTTGGCATTTTCTCTCTGTCTCCCTTTGGCATAAGTGCAGTGGAACAGACAACATGGTCCTATAGAACTTTCTGTAACAATGGAGACATTCTAATTCTGTGCTGTCAATACAGCAGCCATGAGCCACAACTGAACTCTTGAATATGGGTAGTGTGAGGAGCTGAGTTTTAAATTTTATTTCATTTTAAGTACATTTAAATTTAAATAACTGCACATGGCTAGCTGGTACCACGTTAGACCACATGGCTAGAAACTCTCTTGCGTGGGGAGAGGATGACAAATGTCTCTTCCAAGCCAGGGCCCAGGCCAGTGTGGCACTGAGTTCTTGGGGCAGACAGGATCTTGCATGTTCTAGGCACTTTCTCCCACCTCACTTTCCACGTCACCAGGTGTGCTGGCTTAGACTGGTTTGTTCCAAAGCTATTTAGGCTTTAAAAGGAATGCTTCGTGCGGCCCCATCCAACTTTGAGTTCTCTGCCATGAAGGCTGGCCCCAAACCCAGCCAACAACAAAGAGTCCTTCCAGTTTCCATTACCAGTGCAGTCCTCTCCCTCGGCAAGGGTCAGGGACAAGACCCACTTGGGTCTCCTAGTCATAATGTGACCAGCAGGAACCCAAATGTCCTATCTGGATAAGTCGTAGTCGATAATTATTACACATTGCAATGGACTTCACCTTTTGAAAATGCTCCTTTCTCCCACGTTCCTTTAGGAGATCAGGCTACTCTCTGCTGGCAATGGTGGTGTCAGGTTGAAGCTTCTCACACCGAGAGTATTCACTGCTTCACTCATCCCTACCTCACAGCCATTGTCTCCTTCCCTGCCAGCAAAGCTCTGCTTCTACTTTGCAGCTAGAGGTACCGTGTGGCCAGCAGAGAGTGCATGTCCAAGTCCTGTGCCGCTCCAAAGGCACCTGGGCACGTCCTCGCTTCAGAAAGCAGTGAGCGGCCTGGTTTGCTAAAGGAACGCAGAAGGAGCATTTTCAAAAGGGGAAGACCATTGCAATATGTAGTAATTCTCAACTATGACTTATCCAGAGAGTGAGGACATTTGGGTTCCTGCCGGTCACGTTATGACTAAGAGACCCAAGTGGGTCTTGACCCTGACCTTCGTCGAGGGAGATGACTGCACTGGTGATGGAAACTGGAAGTAAAGGACACTTTGTTATTGGCTGGGCTCGGGGCCAGTCTTCATGGCAGAGAACAGGTGGCAGAACACTGGTCAGGGAGGTGAAGACGGAGTTCTGGGGATAGTGTCTCCCGGAGGAAAAGGCGAAGACCTGCTCGGCCTCGGTTTCCTTACTTCTTCCTGCCTTGAATGGGGACATGATGTCTGACAACCATGAGAGGAAACCCCTTGGTGATGGGTGGCGATGCTGGAAGACAGAGGGATCTGTGCTTGGTGTTATCAAGACACAGGGGCACCAGCCCTGGGCTCTGACGCCTTGAGTGGGAGTCAAATGAATACTGGCTTGGTCAAGCCTGTTAGCTTTTCCGCTGCCCACATCTGAATATAATCCTTTTTTTTTTAGTTGGAGTCTCACTCTGTCACCCAGGCTGGAGTGCCATGGCATGCTTATGGCCACTGCAGCCTCGACCTGCTAGGCTCAGGCGATCCTTCCACCTCAGCCTTCCAAGTAGCTGGAACTACAGGTGCAAGCCACCACGCCTGGCTAATTTTTTGATTTATTGTAGAGACAAGGTCTCGCCAAGTTGCCCGGGCTGACTTTGAACCCATGAGCTCAGGCAGTCCTCTCACCTCAGCCTCCCAGGGTGCTGGGATTATAGACGTGAACCACTGTGCCTGGCCTTGAACACAATCCTAATTGCTCCCCTACCCATTTCCCTATGGAGCCTGCACATTTGGAAAACTACCTTTGAGAAATGGGATTCAATCATGGGATCTGCCATTTCTGCCTACCTGACCATCGACTCGATTTTCTTTTTGTATCTGGCATCTATCTTGTTGCGGTATTCTGGCCTCATGAGCATAGCTGCAAAGCTGAAAGCAGAGTTCCTCAGGCCTGCCCTGTGACACTCGATCACCGTAGATGTCAAGATTGGGACGATGTCTGCAAGACAACGGGAGAGCAGAGAGCACATGTGTCCTGTCCTCAAGTATACCGCGTGGCTCCAGCCCTGGCTCAAGAGGGAAACAGGATAATCTCTCTCTTTGCTTTTGCTGTAAAGAACCAGGTATGATCTGTTTAATGAGGAAAGGGACAGCAGCAGAGTCGGGCCAAGTGGTCATCAAACGTCTTTCTGTGATTATACCATGTTTGCTGTGGAATGCTGGGACCTGCACCCCTTGAGGCAACACTTTGTGGGTCTCCTTCCACACCTCTCAGATACACTTTGTATTTCACATATAAATGAGCTAGAAGAGTAATTACTTTATGCACCAACTAACCTCTCTGCATACATCTAATTCTTCCTTCAGGACAGATGCCCAGAATTACTAGCCCAAAGAACATGACCTTGTAAAAAATACTCTCACCACAAACTGCTTTCTAGAAAGGCCATACCAACTTCCATCCCTATCAGCAATCATGAGGGTGCTTGTCCTATCCCACCCTTTGCCAGCAAGGTAAATGATTATTTTAGACTTTCATGTAACGGAAAACAATACATTTAGAGAACAGGGGTTGGCAAATGATGACCTGTTGGGCCACACCTGGCCCTCTGACTTTTTGCATGGACCATAGCTAGGAAAGGTTTTTACATTTTTAAAGGTTGCAAGAAAATCAAAAGAAAAATAACATTTTGTTACATGTTAAAAGTATAAGAGACTTCTGTGTCCAAAAATAAAGCTCCATTGAAACACAATCATGGCCCATTTGTTTATTGTTCATGACAAAATGCAACAGTTGTGACAGGGACCAGATGGCCCACAAGGCCTAAAACATTTAACATCTGGCCCTTAGCAGAACGTCTGCTGACTCCTGTTGTGTCATGTGACAAAATCTGATCACTTAAGAATGTGAATGTCTTTCAGAATAATGGGTCCTTTTTCAGAGCAATGTCTTACTGTGGCTGACAACACACCTAGCTGTCAGTGTGACCTCAGGCAAATGACACTTTACTTCTTTTGCCCCATTTGTTTATCTGTAAAATAGGGAAAATAATAGTACTCATGTGTGAGAAGATTACCCACGTGTGTAGGCTTGAGACTGGCATCCTTACAGGCCTTCTTGATCAGCCAGCCCTGGACTTGCATCTGGGAACTTGGATTTGGGGAAGTTTCCGCCATTCCCAGAACAGATCAGTGGCTCACTGAGCCTCACATCTGGACCCATGGTATGGTTTATGTTGAACAACTGCTCTCCAGAGGTCTGGAGAGTTGGGTACTTGCCTGGCAGGGGGTGGCCACACCCCATTAAAACCCCTGGTGCTGAGTCACTGATGAGCTTTCTGGTACAGAACACGTCACCCTTGGTGTCCCAAGTCACTCCTGGAGGAGTTCCTGAGCTGTGTCCTGGGTGACTCCACCGGGAAAGTACTCCAGAAGCTTGTTCCCCGCTGGGTCTCTTCTGGACCCCATGCATCTTTCTCTTTTGCTGATTTTGCCTGAGTCTTTCGCTGTCATGAACCCCCAGCCTTTGGAACTACTATGTGTTGAGCCTGTGGCCCTCCTAGTGAAGAGTCGACAAACCTGCGTGGTCTTGGGGCCCCTGCGTACCCCTTCATCGAGTCAAATGAGGTGAGGATATTATGAGCTAGTGTATATACGCGGAGAGCCTGGAACAGCGGCTGGCAGAGCCGGTGTGTGCAGACCTGCGAATGCTGTGCTTGTGCAGACCGTGGCCGAGAGCTGCCTGTAGGCAGGACTTACGTGCAGGGAATCTGCTGATGTGGTTGGCCACCCGGATAAGCATGCGTGCCCCTTTCATGTGGTCTCCATTTTTAACATGAATCTGGAAAAAAGATACATTTTACTCTTTTTACAGACTTTACTAACCCCAATTCATGCTTTGTTCCTAGAAATAAACAACACCGTGACTGTGGCCAGGGTCACCAGGAGACTCTTGGCTAGCCCACTGGAGACGTCTCCTCATTTCCCTTCCTTTTGTCAGCTGCTACCAGGTGCCAGGGTGTTGCCGGCCTCTCCTACTCTATGCTCTGTTTTTTACTTTGACTTAGGCCACCTGGCATGAGTTCAAGTCCCTGGTCCAGCTCTTACTGGCCATTACTGGGGGTCCAGCTTTGCCAAGTCGTTATGAGACCCGAAAGCTGTATCAGTCAGGAGTTGAGGCAGAGAGAATGTTTTTTTTTAAATTTTTTATTTATTTTATTTATTTTTATTTTTTTTTGAGTTGGAGTCTCACTGTCGCCCAGACTGGAGTGCAGTGGCCGCTCCCGGCCACTGCAGCCTCGACCTGCTGGCTCCGGCGATCCTTCCGCCTCAGCCTTCCAAGTAGCTGGAACTACAGGCACGCGCTACCACGCCCGGCTAATTTTTGATTTATTGTAGAGATGAGGTCTCGCCAAGTTGCCCAGGCGTGTCTCAAACCCGCGGGCTCAGGCATTCCACTCACCTCAGCCTCCCAAGGCGCGGGATTACAGGCTGAGCCACCAAGCCCGGAGCAATGTGTTTTAAAGATGCAAAACAAAAACGTGATCACTGCTATGCAGTAAAACATACCTTTGCTTTTTTTTTTTTTTTTTGCACCTTGGCGTTTTTATTTTTTTAAATTTTGAAATTAATACATGTACATTTAGAAAAATTTAGAAGTTTTAGAATTTAGAAACAACAAATGGGCAATGATTTTTCCAATTACATACTAGCTCTGACAATTAAGTTCACAAACTCATCCTAGAAAAAGTGCTACATTCCTTGTTGCTGAATATCTCTATGGTCACCTTCAAAGTACTCCCCTTGGGAAGCTATGCACTGATGCCAGTGCCTAATCCACCTGTCAAAGCAATTTTGGAACTCTTTTTCTGGAATGGTCATCAGAGTTGTATCACCCTTGATGTCCTGAATGTCATCAAATGTCTTTCTTTCAATATTTCCTTTATCTTTGGGTAAAGAAAAAAGTCACTGGGGGCCAGATCAGGTGAGTAGGGAGAGTGTTCCAATGCAGTTATCTGTACAGTGCTGTCAACATAAGTTCACAGCGGCAAGTTCGTGAACTTAATTGTCAGACCCCAGCAAATAACAATGACAGCTCTGATAGTCATTCCAGAGAAAGAGTTCCAGAATTGCTTTGATGGTTGGACTAGGCACTAGCGTCGGTGCATAGCTTCCCAAGGGGAGTACTTCAAAGGTGACCATAGTGATATTCAGTAATGAGGTATGTCGCACTTTTTCTAGGATGGTTCATGAACCTAATTGTCAAAACTTGTGTGTCCTTATAAAAAAATTATTAGAGATGTTATTTGTTGTTTTTCTTCCCCTTTCTAGCTGGGGATTATAACTATCATCACCCTTGTTGAGAACTGCAGTAAAGGAAATCCTAAGCCAAAATCTATCAAAAGACCAGTCAAAGCTAGTGATAAAGTTGTTTTTTTTATTACTGGAAAGAACAACTTCACTTTCACATCTTCATGTAGATGTGGACAGTTGAATATATCAATTATTAATCTCTCTCCTTCAATGTCATGAAATATCTATGAATGAACACGTAGAATTCAGAGCTATAAAGCTAGCTAATGATAAAAACTTTGTTTTCACTTTTTAAGACATCCTATAATTATCAAGCAGTTTTAGTCTCATAGCCTGTTAATACATGTATAAATAAAGATTAAGATTATTTTCTATAAAAGGCTCGCATGTTTGGCCAGGTACAATTTCTCACATCTGTAATCCCAGCACTTTGGGAGACTGAGGCAGGAGGAGTGCTTGAGCCTATAAGTTCAAGACAAGCCTAGGCAACCTAATGAGAGACCTCATCTCTACAAAAAAATTTTTTTTAACAAATTGGCTGGGCGAGGTGACACATGCCTATATTCCCAGCTACTCAGGAACCTGAGGCAGAAGGATCACTTGATGCCAGGAGGTTAAGTGGTTAAGCCTGTGGTGATCCATAATCCTGCTACTGTATTCCAACTTGGGTGACAGAATAGGACTCCAAGTCAAAAAGAAAAAAAATGGTCAATATGTTTGAGGGTTATGGTGAGGCACTGATGAAAATTAAGTGTTCAATTTTCTATTAGAGCTTAACCAATTAAACATTATTAATTAATGTATGTACCTAATTTTCATAGTTTTGGCCCTCTTTGAGAATGCACTAAGAAGCTCAATCTTAAAGCTGGAATTGACATTCCAAAGCAATGCATAACCTATCATGTTGTATTAAAACTCTTGTGTTTGCTGATGTGATCACAGGCCTTGCCAACTGCAGACTGCAGGATGGAGTGACCAAAGATAGGTGAAGTTTATTCAATTAGTGACTTTGAAGATATAAAAGTGTTTCTTTTTTTTATTGATTCACCCTTGTATTATAATGGCAACCACAGTAAGAAAGGTCTATGCTACGCCCTGTGGAAAATATAAAAGAAGGTGTAGACTCAGCTGGTCCCTTCAGAGAACTCTATACGGAGGGAACAACAGTAGAATGGTATATAATCTCAAGATATAAGATGAAGGTTGGGTGTGCTGTTATGTAGGGGAGGATGCAAGAAACAGGAGGTGCAGAATGAGAAAGCTTTATCAAGGAGGTATAAATTCAGTTGGGCATGAAAGGACTTGGATAAAGAAAGTGCACTGAAGATAGAATCTTGTCTAGGCAGAGGGGGAAAGACCAGCAAAAACACAAAGTAGAAATTAGAGTTGCAGCCAGGTATGAT
>CAUYQG010111703.1:0-67062 GCA_963574415.1 Tarsius wallacei | reverse complement strand
TCCAGTTACTTGGAATGCTGAGGCAGAAGGATTGCCTGAGCCCAGCAGGTTGAAGCTGCGGTGGCCGTGAGTGTGCCACTGCACTCCGGTCTGGGTGACAGAGTCCTACTAAATAAATAAATAAATAAAACCACAAAGTCTTATTTTGGAATAACTTTAGATTTCTAGAAACCTTGTAAAGATAATATAGAGCGCTCCCTCCCAGGTACCTCTCAACCAACCTTCCTGTTATTGACAGCTTACATCACCATGGTATGTGCGGCAGCTAAGAAACCAACCCTTGTGCTTTACAATTAACCAAATTCCAGATTTTTTTTTTTTTGTTTCACCAGTTTTTCTGCTAATGCCCTCTTTCCATTCCAAGATCCACATTGCATTTAATTGTGAGACCTTGTGCTAGTCAGGCTCTCCAGGGAAACAATCAACAGGACGAATGGGTGGGTATAAAGAGATGTGTCATAAGAGGTTGGTTCATGGCTACGAGAAGGCTAAGAAGAGCCATGGTGTGCGGTTGGCAGGCAGGAGGGCCAAGGAAGTTGACTTGGATTTCCAGCCCAAAGCTGGCGGACTAGACACTCCCAGAAGCTGCTGTTACAGTCCAAGTCCAATGCTGGAAAGAACAGCTGTCTCAGCTCAGGCCATCAGGCAGGAGGAGCTTGTTGTTCAGTCTTGTTGTTCCAGTCATGCCTTCAAGAGATGGGATGAGGCTCGCCATGCCAGGGAGGGCAATCTGCTTAAGATAGTCCACCTGTTCTAATACTAACCGCATAGACACACTCTGAACTATGTTTGTCTAAACGTCTGGGCACTCCATGGTCTAGTTAAGTTAACACAAAAAATTAACCATCACGGCTACACATGCTACTTCTAATCCATTATTTTAATTTGTCTTACTTGCCAGAGGATTGCCATTTCATAAGCGACACCCTTGACTTCAAATGCTCGCGGCCAGCAGGAGCTCTCTCGATGCCCCCACGGCGTCCCATCAGTTCAGCTGACGTTTTCCATGAGTCGGCCATCTTTGAACTCAAACCTTTTTAAAATCATATACTTTAGTTAAATGTTATGAAAACAGATAAAACACAAATGCAAAAAGTACACATTTTTATCTCCATAAAAACTAAGATGAGTGTGTTAGAAAGACTGGATAAATGTAGTATAATTCAAAATTTGCTTTCAAAATAGGTGTGAGCATAACAGTAGTAAAATACAAGGGGGGTGGGGGGCCAGGGAGAATTGAAAAAATTCTGCACCCAGATTCCTTCTCAAGTGTCTTTCAGGTCTTGCTTCGTTTTTACAAAATTGAAACCGAAAAGCCTAGAGCACGGTAGCTCACGCAAAAAAGATGGCCAAGGGGAACTCCAACTAGGTGACCACTCTCAGAGAAAAGATCCCGGCCCCAAATTAAAAGATGAGCAAGTGAGAAATGACTGTCTACATGGTTTCTGTTAAAGATGCAGTGGAGGAAGGTGAAGATGAACTGAAGATGGACGGTGGTGACAGTTGCACAACAAAGTGAATGTGGGTAGCCCACAGAACTGTGTACTTTAAAATGGCTGAAACAGTCAATTATATGTGTGCATGCATGGGTATGTGTGTATATATATATGTACATACATATACACACACACATATACATATATATATACTCACAAAAAAAGGACACCAACATGAAACCGAATGAATTTTGAGTAAATGGAATATTCCTCTTTAAATTTTTAAATCAAGAAACTTTAATTCTCTATGATGGTTCTACATTTGATGGAAAAGATATGAAAACCACTACAAGGGTAGAGCAGTGAATCTTAGTCCAGAGCAGTGCCAGTTCATAGGGTGCATGTAGAAATGCATGGGCATGGTTTTGATTGTTAAACTATGGGGATCTCGGCATTCTCCAGAGATGCCAAACGTTTTATAACAAACTTGACAGACCTTACATCAAAAACACACCCATCCCAAATGTCAATAGCACCACCAGTGACATACACTGGGAAAAAGTCAATATATTTTTTATTTTTATTTATCAAATAAAATGCATTTCAGAACATGAGAGTTTATTAGAATAAAATATACAGAGAGTGACAAAAAAAGTATATGCATTTTAAGAAAGGAAAAGACTATATTAAAATTGTAATACTCAATATACCAATAACAAAAGATGAATACAAGTCACGTTTGACCTGCAATTACAAGAGGTGCTCAAAGTGATTCCCATCAGTGTCCAGACACTTCTGATGATCACGAACTACTGCTTGTGCAACGCTGACCAGTGTCAACTTATATCGCTGTGCATGATGCTTCAATTTCTTCCCAAAATACCACCAATGTAGCCAGTTTTCTATGGTACACCACATTCTTTTTTTTTTTTTTTTTGAGTTGGAGTCTAACTCTGTCGCCCAGACTGGAGTGCAGTGGCCGCTCCCGGCCACCGCAGCCTCGACCTGCTGGGCTCTGGGGATCCTTCCGCCTCAGCCTTCCAAGTAGCAGGAACTACAGGCGTGTGCTACCACGCCCGGCTAATTTTTTGATTATTGTAGAGATGAGGTCTCGCTTGCCCAGGCGGGTCTCAAACCCGCGGGCTCAGGCAATCCACTCACCTCAGCCTCCCAAAGGCGCGGGATTACAGGCTGAGCCACCGAGCCCGGCTCACCACATTCTTTAAGGTACCCCATAGGTAGAAGTCAAGGGGTGTTAAGTCAGGAGAACGTGGGGTAAACTCAACTGCACGGTTCCACTCCATTTAAACTGTGCTTCATCAGTCCAAACTATTTTCCCCACCAACTCCTTATCTTCGGTACCATGTTTTGGAACCACTCACAAGACTGTACCTTCGATCAGGGTCATCTTCATTCAGTGCATGTAATAATCTTGGGATGAAATCTTTCCATGTTGCTGTTTTAAGAACATGTCATATGCTTGTTCTGCTGACTCCTGTCTCGTGCACATTGTTGGGTAGACTTCGGTGGCGAGTATGTAAGCTGTTCCAACACCACAGCAGAAAAAGCAGGACTTGTTGCTGGTTGAGGCTTCCTGGGCCTTTCCTTGTGCACCTCACACACAGGACCACGTGTCTGAGACTCAGGACAAATGTGTGCAGTTGTCAGGTGTATTGGAGGTTCTGTTGCACACTTAGCCTCCATTGCCGTTGTACTTGCACATGTTCTTGAATTTCAAAGACCACTTCAAAATAGTCTTGCATGCCTCAAATGACAACCATGCTTCCGCCATTTGCTTTGACTATCCCGCCTGGCACGTGGTGATGCTAGCATTCATTTGATGAACGCCACATTTTGAGTGAAGGCCATACTACACATTGCTACTGGAATTCAATTCAACTTCAAAAAGTTATATAAATAACATTGCTTAAAACATGTATACTTTTTTTGGCACCTCCAGTATGAATCTTAAAATTATTTCACATCATATGTAGATTTTACCTTCATTTAAAATAAAATGCTTTTAAAGTCTATGCTTCAAATAATTTGCATATCTGTAAACAAATCTTAAGTTACCAAAGATGCAGTTTATCTACTAGATATTAAACATCAAAATTTAAGAGTGTCAATGGATAGTTATTGCCTACTGCATCAAATATTTCTGCTAAATTTTGGAGAGAAAAAGATTAAAATAATGCTCTAAAAATGAAAAATATAGAGCATTTCATGAATTTGCATGTCATCCTGTGTGTATAGGGGCCATGCTAATTCCCATATTGTTTCAATTTGAGTGTACATGCTGTCAAAGCCAGCACTCAATGTATTTTAAAAATCACTTCAATGTTATTGCATAGTATCTAACAGCTTCCTTAACCTGAGAAAATAGACATCACTTCATTCCTTCCACCTCACTCCCTCTTCCAACCCCATTCTTGTTAGTTACATTATTCTTTATAATATCTGGTTTTTAACATTCACAACTTGTTATTCCACCTCAATTCAAGCCACAGTTACTCTTTTTTTTTTTTTTTTGAGTTGGAGTCTCACTCTGTCACCCAGGCTGGAGTACAGTGGCACACTCACAGCCACCCCAGCGTTGACCGGGCTCCGGCAATCCTTCCACCTCAGTCTTCCAAGTAGACAAAACTATAAGCACGCGCTACCAAGCCTGGCTAATTTTTTTTTTTTTGTAGAGACGAGGTCTCGTCAAGTTGTCTGGGCTGATCTCGAACCCGCAGGCTCAGGCAATCCACTCACCTTGGCCTCCCAAAGTGCTGGGATTACAGTCTGAGTCACCAAGCCCAGCCTACAGTTGCTCTTGATTCCATCTCCAGTTTTGTGGTGACCATCGCCAGACTCTTCCACGCCTAGCTTCTCTGTTTTACCCTCTCTGATCCATCCACTGAGCTGTCTAGATTTTGTCATCCAACAGTTTTCCATGTATTTATTTCTATGTCAGGAAAGGCTCATTCCTTTCCATCTTTCCTGCTCATGATCTCTCTGTTGCATTTCTCCTAGGAGGATAATTTGACTGGGCTTCAAATGGCCAAGTCATTCATTGTTTTCCTCAGAACTTCGTGGACGTCGCTGTGTTGTCTCTGACTCTGAGGGTGATGGGGAGGTCTGGGGGTCAATGCTATTTCCTTTCTCATTAGTGACTTGCTTTTTGCTTATATGCCCATAATATGATTGTGAAAGTATTTTCTTATATTATCTTTTTTAATGTAAATATTTGATACCAAGTATTAAATATGTAAATTATTTTCAAAATAAAATTTAAACCTTTAAGTAATCGCTCAACTCAAGGACAAAGCAAATCTCCAAGCCCATTGCATCTACTGTCATTCCTCCCATCTCATGACTTCCTCTTCCTCCTGAGGTGACAAAACTCCTGTGCTTACCCTTCCTTTGCGATATAAAGAATACTTCTAGCATAGAAGTGTGGATTCCTGAGCAAGATACAGTGGTATTTCATTTTGCTTGTTTTTGAGTTACATAGACATAGTACTATACTATATACTGTCTTTTGGAACTTTCTTCATTCAATTTACTGTTTTTAAAAATTCATTCTGTTGCATTATGTTACTATTGAGTAGTTGTGTTTTCTTTTGTTTTTTTTAGTTGGAGTCTCACTCTGTTGCCCAGACTGGAGGACAGAGGAACGCTCACGGCTACCACAGCCTCGCCTTCTGCTCAGCCTTCCAATAGCTGGAACTACAGGTATACACCACCATGCCTGACTAATTTTTTGATTTATTGTAAAGACTAGATCTTACCAAGTTGCCCAGGCTGGTCTCGAACCCCTGGACTCAGGCAGTCCTCTCAACTTCGCCTCCCAAAGTGCTGGGATGACAGATGTGAGCCACTGAGCCCGACTGCGTACTCATTTTTAATAGCATCACTGATATATAATTTATCCATATAAAGTATATTGTTTAACGTATACAGTGTTCACCTGTCATAAAGTTCACCCATTTAAAGTATACAGTCAGTATATTCACAGATGTGTGCACCCCTCCCCATCTTCTAAAGTTAGAGTATTATCCTCACCCCCACAAAAGCTCTCGTGCCCGTGAGGGCACAGCCATTCCCAGAACCTCTTCCCCATTTCCCCATCCCCGGGCCTGACTGTCTCTATGAAGCTCTCTCCTCTTAGCATTTCGTATGAATGGAACCTCACAGTACCTAGTTTTCTGTCACTGGCTTCTTTCATTGAGCATAATGCTCTGGAGGTTTGTCTGTGCCTCAGCGTGTATCAGGACAACCATACATCACTTAACGAAAAGGACAGGTTCTGAGAAATGAATGGTTAGCGGTTTCATTGTTGTGTGAATACAGCAGAGTGAATGTACACAAACCTAGATGGTATAGCTGTACTTGCCTAGGCTAGACGGTACAACCTATGGCTGCTGGGCTACAAACCTGTACAGGTGGGACTCTACTGAACACTGTGGACAACTGTGACACAATGGTATTTGTGTATCTAAACATAGAAAAAGTGCAGTAAAATATGATGATAATATAATCTTATGGGACCACTGCATATGTTGTCCATTGTTGATAGAGACATCATCATGTGGCACACAATGGAACCTCATTACTTTATAATACTCTTCCATATGACTATACCACATTTTGCCTATCCATTCATCAAGAGCATTAGTTTCCACTGCTGTGTAATATTCCAAAGTGAATATATTACAATTTATTTATTTATCCTTTGTCTCCTATCAAAGGATAGATATTTTGGCATTTTCCGTTTTTTGCTACTGTGGATTGTGCTGCTGTGAACAAGTCTCTAGGAAACCATGGATAACACTTTCTCTAGGATACACAACTGAGAGGAAGGTACGCTTACACTTGGATCTATTGGATACTGCCAAAATGTTTTCTGAAGTGGTCATATAAGTTTACATTCCCAACAAGAGCATATAAAAGATCTTGTTGACTCACATCCTTTCCAACAAGGAACACTGCCTCATTTCTTAATTTTTGCAAATTCAGAGCATATAACACTGTGTTTCCCTTCCGTTTTAATTTGTGTTTCCCCATTGCTGATGAGAATGAGCATCCTTTCCCATGCCCCATTCACTGTTCTCCTGTGATATGCCTGTTACTGTCTTCTGTTCATTTTCTGTTGATTTTTGTGATTTCATGTATAGCAGTTCTTTGCATATCTGGAATCGAATGCTTGATCAATTATGCATATTAAAAATGTCTACTCTGGTTGGTGGCTTGTCTTCTCACTTTCTCAAGTGGTGTCTTCTGTGGATCAGATGTTCTTAGCTTTTATGTCGTCAAAATTAGCACTCTTCTTTTCTGCTTTTTGTGTTGTTTAAGACATCCTTCCCTCCTTTGAAATCATCAAGGTAATTATTTTCTTCTATAAGTTTTTATTTTTGATTTTGTCTTCACATTTAGGTTCTTAATCCAGTTAAAATGGATTTTGGGGGTTTTTCCCTCATATGATAACCAATTTTCTCACTACCATTTATCTGTAATCCCCCTTCTACTGTATATTGAGTTTTTATATATGTTTGGGACTATACTCTGTTCCGTTCTGTTACTCTCTGTCAATTTTTCTAACTCTCTGCCAAAATGACACTATCTTAATCATTATAGCTTCATAGGAAGCTTTAACACCTGGTATAAGCTGTCACACTCATTTCTTCAGGAGTCTTTGTTTTTCTTAACCTTTTGCTCTTCCATAGAGATTTTAGAGTTAGCTTGCCCATTCCATAAAAAATCTTGCTATGATTTTAAATATAGGTCAGTTTGAGAGAACTGACATCTTTACAATATAAAGTATTGCTATCCATCAACATGGTATATCCTTTCATTTATTTAAGTCTCCAGTAACTTTCAAGAAAATTTTATTATTATCTGTGTACAGATCTTGCATATCTTGTTAGATTTATTCCCAGATACCTTATGTTTTTGTTGTAACTATAAATTATACCTTTTAATATTATGTTTCAAAACTGTGTATGACCATCATTCAGAAAGCAATTGACTTCCACATCTAGGTTTTACAGCCAGACACCTTACTAAATTCTCTTATCATTACTAATAAATTGTCTTTAGATTCCTTGTGATTTTCATGTATTTAATCATATTATCTAAAACTATGTGTGGGTTTGTTCAGTCCTTTCTACTCTCCATGCCTTTATTTGTTTTCCTCATCTTATTGTCTGGCAAGAAACTCCAGTTTAAATGGTGATTAAAACATGATGGTTGTCCCATTTATGATTTTAATGGAATACTTTTAACTTTTCATAATGAAGGATGATGCCTTCATTACTATAAAGAGAATTCTATTCATAGCTTGCTAAGAACTTTTATGCCAAATCAATGCTTAACTCTAGTCAAAGGTTTCTCTGCATCTACTGAAATCATATATAGTTTATCTCTCTTAATCTGTTATGGTGGATCACAGTTCTAGGGTTTTTAGTGTTAAACTACCCTTGCATTCCTGAGGTAAACTTAATTTGATTAGGATAAATAATTTGTTTTTAACTACCACTGGATTCAATTTGGTAATAGTGTATTTAGGTTCTTGAGAGGGATTGGCCTATCATTTCTTTTCTCAAATTGTACTTCTCTGTTTTTGTGCCCAGGTTATTCAGGGACTATTTCTTCTTTTTCTATTTGCTGCATAAGTCTGTAAAAGACAGAGATTAACTGTAGAATGCTTAGTAATTTCACCCATGTAATTAAAGTGACCCTTTTTTTCTTGTAGGAAGATTTCAAACTACGTATTGATTCAATTGCTTTAACAATTATAAAGGCCGCGCTTGATGGCTCAGCCTGTAATTCCAGCAATATGGGAAGCTAAGGCAAGTGGATTGCCTGAGCCCGCAGGTTCAAGACCAGCCCGGGCAACTTGGCAAGACCTTGTTGCTACAATAAAATAAAAAATTAGCCTGGCAAGGTAGTATGCTCCTATACTTCTGGCTACCTGGAAGGCTGAGGTGGAAGGATCACCGGGGCCCAGCAGGTCAACGCTGAGGTAACCATGAGTGTGCCACCGCACTCTAGCCTGGGCGACAGAGTGAGATTCCAACTCAAAAAACAAAACAAAACAAAAACCAATTATTGAACCATTCAAGTTTCCTAATTCCTAATTTAGTTTTGGTAAGTTATATTTTTCTAAGATTTATTTCATTTTATCTAGGTTTTCAAATTTATTGGCATAAAACTGCTCATAATAGTCTCTTTTTAATCTGTGCTATATCTGTATTTATATTCCCTTTAAATCTGCATATTATTTGTGCTCTTTTTCTCAGTCTCGCAAATGGATTGCCTGTGTTATTAGTGTTTTAAAAAAGCAACTTTTATCTTTTTGAATTTTCCTATTGTAGTTTTCAATTATGGAATTCTGCTATTTTTCATCGTCTGCTTCATTTTATTTTCTTTGTGTTTATTCTCTTATTTGTTTCTAACTATTTAAGATGGGTGCTTAGTTCATTTTCATTTCTTTTTTTTCTAATGTAAGCACTTATGGCTGAAAAAATTCCCTCGAAATGTTGATTTTGACATGTTATAATTTCATACAATTTAGTTTTAAGTATTTAAAAAATTAATTACAATTTCTTAATTGGTTAATGAATAATTAAGTGTTCTATTTCCAAAGATGTGAAATTTTTAAAATATCTTTTTGCTATTGACTTCTACCTTAAACTGTCATCAAAGAATGAGTAAACGTAATAGATTTGAAAAATCTAATTAGATCAAAGAAGGAGTAAACATTAGATTTGAAGCTCCTTTAGTGTGAGTCTGCTGATAAATTCTCAATTTTTGTTTAACTGAAAATGTCTCCCTTTGATTCTCATGCTTGATTGATAGAGAATAGCTATTTGCTGTCAACACTTGGAATACATTATTCCATTGCGTTCTGCTTTCTGGCACCACCGTTGGGCAGTTGGCTGTCCATGAAACAAGCATTTCTTAGTATGTGACGTCTATACTCTCTGGCTGCTTTAATAACTTTTTGTTTCTCTGCAGAGCCACTACTAGGCTAGGTATTGGTTTCCTTCTATTTATCCTGCTTGGGTATACTTTGCTTTCTGAAGCTGTGGGTTCATAACTTTCAACATTTCTGGAAATTTCTTGATTAGCTTTATCATCACTCTTTGACTTTATTTTCTCCTTCTGTGGCTCTAATTTGACATATGTTAGAATTTCTTATTTAACCCTAATATTTTCAATTATTCTAATATTTCCCAGCCCTTTTTTGAATTATATTCTGGTTATTCACTTCAATCCTAAAATTCATTCATTATTTTTTTTATATGGTGAATTAGCTTTCTAACATGTTTTTTCTTTCAACATTTACATACTTTTATGTAGACATTCCACTTAGTTATTTTTAAGACCTGCTTAATAATTCCTGATCATTTTTTGTTGTTTGCTCATTATTTTGATTCTATACTTTATTCTTCAAGCACATCATAAACAGCAATTCCTACCTGATGATTCTAACATAAACAACTTACCTCCTTGTGTGCTTTGTGGTCTTCGACTGAACTAATATTTTCCTGATTATACATTGTGGGAATCTGATGGGAGATCTTTAAGATGTTTCCTATGGAGATTTGGTTTGTTGCTAGTAGGTAGGAGGATTACCAACCTGGAGCCACTTTAGCCCTTACGGAGGGGCCTTGCTTAAAGCAAAATCTTGGGTTCTGGTCCCTTTCCTTGCTGTTGACCCTAGGTTCAAGACCCAAATGGTGATCTCCAGTGCTTCTGCTGGCATCTCCCTCTGTGTGACACGGCTTTTCTCCTTGACCTCTTGCTCAGCACAGTTACCAGATTCTGGCACCAAGCCCCACCAGCATTGACTTGGCTTTTTCTTATTTTTTTAGAGGGGAGGATGGGTCAGACTTGGAGATTATTCTTCCCACTTCCAGGAAATCCAGCAATAAACTGAAATGTTTCATTTAGGATGTGATTGGTTTCCAGCAGAGTGCCATGTCTGTCATTGCTGCTGGGAGTGCAAATCCTGTGCTTGATCTGTGATGTTCAAGAAATAGAATCAGCCGGGCTCAGTGGCTCTGCCTGTAATCCCATGCCTTGGGAGGCTGAGGTGAGCGGATTGCCTGAGCCCGTGGGTTCAAGACCCGCCTGGGCAACTTGGCGAGACCTCATCTCTACAATAAATTTTTAAAAAATTAGCCGGGCGTGGTAGCGCGCGCCTGTAGTTCCGGCTACTCGAAAGGCTGAGGCGGAAGGATCGCTGGAGCCCAGCAGGTCGAGGCTGCGGGGCCGGGAGCGGCCACTGCACTCCAGTCTGGGCGACAGAGTGAGACTCCAACTTCAAAAAAAAAAAATAAATAAATAGAATCCATGTGCTGACCACTTTGTCTCAGTCTTCCCGCATGTGGCACCCTATTATGACTTAAAGGGTCAAGTATCTGTCATTGTTTTTGTATTTTCAATTTACAAATAAGTAAACTGGGGCCCCAAAAGACTCGATGACTCACTCAATTCATGACAAAAGGGGACCAGAAACTATGTTTTATGTCCAATCTCGTAGTTTATTCAGTAAGTCCTTCTAATACTCTATTCGACCTGATTTTAAAGACATGTTACGTTAAATTACAAATCTAATTGTTTACATTATAGCAAGGTCTATAATTTTATTTTTATGTCTATGTATACCCAGGTCTAGATACATACATCTATGTACAACCATAAACTCATGCCCACATACATATACATAAACCAATGCCTATAGAGAAACTATCATAAATACAATTTAACATATAGAAAGCATGACTATAAAGAAAGCCCCAAGGGAAACTGCAGAATCCTCATCTTATGAGATACACAACCTTTCAGATCAAAATAATTGTATACAAAGAACATTTTTTTTTCTTTTTTGAGTCAGGGTCTCACTCTGTTACCCAGGCTGGAGTACAGTGGCACCGTCACGGCTCACCACAGGCTTGACTTCCTGAGCTCAGGTGATCCCTCCACCTCAGTCTCCCAAATAGCTGGGACTACAGACATGCACCACCACGCTTGGCCATTTGTTTGAATTTTTTGTAGAGATGAGGTCTTGCTATGTTGCCCAGGCTGATCTTGAACTCGTGGGCTCAAGCCATCCTCCTGCTTCAGCCTACCAAAGTGCTGGGATTATGGGCATGAGCCAATGTACCCAGCCGAACATTTGTTTTTAATTATGCTCAAGAGCAAATAGCTTCTGGCAAAGTTTGTAGTGACCTGGATTAGCTTTATACTATGTCTCAAGCAACCTTTTAAATAATCTCTCCACCAAATTAACTCATAGATTAAAATGAGACATTACATGAATATTCCAATGGAAAGAAAAAGTAAGGTTCCTTGTGGGCGGTATTCACCACAGGTCTCTAGGAAATCTGTCAAAATGCACAAAATTAATAATCTAGTCTAGGGAGTGCAAGGGGGAAACTAGAGGCAATCAGTGAAGCAGTCACTTCAACGTGGGACACCCTGCTGTCAGAGACCTTGAGAGGAAAGGGTTACAGACACCCCCTCAGACATGCCAGCATTCCAGAAAGTTAGAAACAGCCACTACCAGCGACCCTGGGGATTCTTAAATACGATTTGATAATTCCTATTTTAATAGTTTTGTTTTAGAGACATGTCTTATTGGTATCTACTTATCGTGTACAACACAACCCAAAATGCATATCCGCTGCTGGATGGCTAAATCGAGCTCATTAATACAAGTGTGACTTCACATACTTACCATTTTTTTGTGGTGAGAACACTTGAAACCTACACTTTAAATCTAGGAGATGTATTTTTAAAGTAATCGGGTTAATGTCCTATAATTCGTTTGAGATATTTTGAGGGTTGGGGGTGAAATTCTTTTTAGATAACTTAGCCATATAGATCCATTTTTTAAAAGTTTTCTTCGTTTTTTTTTTTTATGCCCCCTCCCTTCCCTGCCAGGAGAGTCTCCAAGGACATTTTAGTGTCTGTAATTGTTACTTCCATGTTAACATGCAAGAGATGATAATGTACTCACCCGGGGTTTTTTTTCTTTTTTCCTCACCTGATTTTCTTTCCCGTTCTGTCTTGGATTCTTCACCCCCTCACTCCAACCCCAACTAACTTCTGGCATGGGGCTCCACTCCTCAAAAGCAGGAAGTGTAACACAAGTTTGAATATAGTTGAGCTTAGGCATTCTCTTTTTGGGGAACTGCGAACTTTAAAGAATCGGTATTGTTGAGATGATTCCCAGCATGGCCCACATATGCTACCACTCTTGAAAACCACTACCAGGTGAAGATATTTATGAACTGTGGGGGTGGGGGTGGGGGTGTGAAGGTCGGAGTGGCAGGACATGGATCATTCTGCAAAGGTGACAAGTCCATTTGGTTGGAAGGGGACAGGGAAGAGGGTGGATTCAACAAGCCAAGTCTGTGAAATTCCAGAGTCAATTTCTAATTTCTCAGTTTATTATCCACTTAAGAGATCGTTCAGGGCCTTTGCTTGCTGTTTTCAACTTCTAGCTTTTACATAGCAATGTCGAACAATATAGAAGATGAATAATTGAAATGACCTATATTGTACATACTTTTAAATCTGCTGTAAAGTTGAAGAATGAAATTCTTGATATATTTCATTGCCCCTAGGTGAGTCTTGAATTTTTTTTTTTTTTTGAGTCAGAGTCTCACTCTGTCACCCAGGCTGGAGTACAGTGGCAGGATCATGACTCACAGCAATTTTGACCTCCTGGGCTCAGGTGATCCTCCCACCACAGCCTTCCGCGTGGCTGGGACTATAGGTGCATACCATCACACACAGTGAATTTTCTGACTTTTTGCAGAGATGAGGTCTTGCTACAATGCCCAGGCTAATCTCTAACTCCTGGGCTCAGTTGATCCTCCCACCTTGGCCTCCTAAATTGCTGAGATTCAGCCGAGTGCTGAAATTTTCAACAAACCCATCCAAGGAGACTGAAATTCATATCTGGATGTGAACAGGCACTCTGCCTTATCACCCTGGGGGGTTGTAAAACCTGTGTCATCAGCTTGGACAGTCTCTGCCTCTCCAAGCTGCCTTGCATTGCTGTTACTATTTTTTAATAGCAATGACAGTTTCACTTATTAGGGAAATCAGCCAATTCTGAGTGACTTAACAATGGGACAAGTTGGTGTCTAATAACACAATAGATCCTTTCTAATTGCTTGAAAAAATGCTCTTCTTCAAAGTCTCCTGCCACAGATCAAAAGTGAGGGCAGGGAGAGGGGCGTGTTACATGTGGAGCCCAACCGGAAGCAGCAGGTGACAGGTGGCACTTTCTCAGGAGAGCCAGTTTACTCATTATTGTAGTGTTTGTGCTAGTGAACACCTTCAGAGTGAAAATTAATTTCCCCTTTGGATCACTTGGGATATTATTTTTAATTCTGAACCTTTCCACATCATCCTTGGCCAGAATTTTTTTTTTCCCAGAATGAATTAAAAAAAAAAAAAGTGGCTGTTTCCAACAGCACATAAAACAATAGATTTTGAGAGATTAGACATTCTTAATGACAATCTATATAGACAAAAAGAAAGACACAAAAGAATTTAGTGTTACATATTAAAGTGAAAGTTAAGTGTTTTATTGGGGGAGGGGAGGCATGAAATTTCCTTTAAAACATCCAAAGGATGAAATTCCCCCTACTTCTGTCTAAAACTTCCCAACAACGAAAACATGAAGCTGGCTAACCAAAACTACGCTTCAGGATATCAAGACCAGGCTAGACCTGCCTGAAGTCACGCCTGTCCATTTTGCATCTGTCACCCCAAATATGGCCTGTTGGAGAAGGGCGGGAACAAAAGGCCTTTCTTAATCTCTCAGCTGCCTGCCCTCCCTGCCAGAGCCTCTCTGGACTGTTCCTGGGGCACAGAAGGCCTGGCAGAGGGTCCTGGAATCAACCAGCTTCCACTTCCTCTTCCACTGCTGTTCCCACTCCAGTTCCATCAAGACCTCCAAGTCTGGGTGCTGGAGACACTTCTCACGCTGCCACACCCGGCCCCGCCAGCCATGCACAAGCGATTTCCTCCAGGGAGGGGCTCATTCCTCGTGGGAAACACTCAACATCAGCGTCCTCAGCACCCAGCTTGTAGGAGACTCTCCAGGCGGGCAGCGTTTGGGGAATCGTGCTGTCACTTCCTTTGGAAGGGCTGACTGGGATAGGCTGCCCTATTAAAAGTTTTTAAATGACTTAGAAGATAACACACACCATAAGGACAACACTGCACTGTGAAAAAAATCTCTGAACTCTACTTGAATACTGTGCAATGGGTGGATGTGTGAGTTTCAGGTGTGTTTGTTGGTTCTGAGATACTGAGGAAGAAGACTCTTCATTTATGCGGCAGGCTGGACTCAGAGCAGACACAGGAGTGTTGTCGGGTTCGAGAAACTGCTGTGAATTCCTGTGTGAGTTTAGGGCTTCACATTCTCTTTCTGTGTTTTAGATGAGAGACTGACAACTTTAGGAAAGCAAATACGTCTGTAGTCTTGGAATGGCCAAGAAACTTCCTCCCCCTGTTAAATGGGAAGCCCGCAGGTGAAGAGCATGGTTAGGAGGAAGGGAGAATTCACTAGAAGCATCTGCACAGAGCTTCAGCTGGATGGGCTGAGAGGCTGGCACTCAGGTGGGGTCACCGGGCTTGGATTACAGTGACTGAAAATGGCTACGTGCTGGTGAGGTACTTAACTGGCCCAGACCACATGCATTTCCTTAGCCTTGCTCTCCATTGTGTTTCTTAATTAAACAAAATGCTCCTAATATTTGTACACATATGCTTCAATAATGTCCTGTTTTATGGGAGAAGGTGATGTTGCTCTTTGGCTCTGTTGACTCCATGCCTGTAGGAAGTCCTAACCAGAATGACAGCTAGACACTGCAGACATCACGCAGAAGCCAAACTTCACAGCTATGTCAGATGCTGTAAGCCATGGGAGTATAAGGAATGCTTTAAGGAGTGGTGACTAGGTCCATTTAAAAGACATCTATTGGCCATCTCTGTTCATCTCGCTTGGTCCCAATGGCCAGGGCCAGAGATGCGAAAATTGCTGACCGTGTCCAAGAAAAGAAAAAGCGTTTCATCCCTGGGTCCAAGGAAACAAACTTAAATCCCAGGGACTCACCACTTGGGGCTATATGCTTTCCTATTTTTCTTCCTCAATATATTAATGTATCATCTCCAGCTTCATCCTGCCTTAGAATAAAGGGGATAAAGTGGAAAGAAAAAAAGGAAACAACTATTCCAAACTGAAAGAAACATTGGACACAGTCATGCAGAAGCCCAGGAACCAAACACTGGAGTTTTCCTCTCCAGGGTGGACAGTGGCTAGTGAGGCTATGAAGTGAGTACCAGGGTGTGCAGGACAGCTGTCAGGGGGCTTATGGCTGTTGGGGGGCCCGAGCCTACTGTGACATGATCTTTGTACTTTTAACTTTGTAACCATGCAATTCTATTCCTATGGTTAAAAAGAAAAAAAGATAATATATAATACAATTAATACTACAAGAAGTTGGTGGAAGAGATGATTTTAGTAGATTGGAAGGAAAATGACGTTTTAGAAGAGATGGAAATACATATGCGGTTATGTTTTTGAGAGGATGATTAAAAGGTAGTAAGATTTCCAAGTCAAATATTTGGGACCAGCAACACGTCAAATGGGCCAGCCACATCTAAGCAAGAAGGAATTCTTTATGCAATTTGGTACAGTGTCAGAGACGACAAAGTCCAGTGCTTAGCTATGGATATTTTATAAAATTATCCTGAGACTCTCCACGTATTAGAATTAATAATAGTTCCCTAAGCCAAACTTTTTAGTCTAGAATATGTGCCTTCACAACAAATAAAGGAGTTGTTATAGTGATTTTTAAACTACAACCATCAGTATAAAAGTGATGTATTCCATGGGTCATCTGCTTTATAGCTAGATGAAGCCAAACATATAAAATAAAGTATGAATTATTTTCTTGTAGCTCCTTAATGTTAATATCTCACATATATTTTAAGAACTGGAAAAAGTGTCAAAGAGATAAGGTCCCAGAAAAATTACGTATCTCCTCTTCCAATCCCCAACTACAGCTTTAGTAACTCAAAGAAATCCTAACTAAATTGTAAAGTTATTTTCAGATAAAAGATTTTAAAAATAGAAACGTTTATTCTCAAAAGTGATCTAGTGTCATACAGCCTCTACAGAACATGGCATGGTGAGTTCTCAAAGGATTCAAAGTAGATTTCCCACCATTCCATCCAGCAGTCCTACTACCGGAAATCCATGCAAAGGAATAAAGGCTATTAGACAAAGAAGACACCCACACTCATTTGTTTTATTTGTATTTTTAAATTGTTTTTATTCAGTGTCTCACTGTCATCCAGGCTGGAGTGCAGGGGCATGCTCACAGCTACTGCAGCCTCGACCTGCTGGGCTCAGGTGATCCTCCCACCTCAGCCTTCCAAGTAGCTGGAACTATAGGCACGTGCCACTGCACCCGACTAATTTTTTGATTTATTGTAGAAACGAGGTCTCACCAAGTTGCCTACACTGGTCTTGAACTCCTGGGCTCAGGCAATCCTCCTGCCTCCATTTCCCAAAGTGCTGGAATCACAGGCATGAGCCACCATGCCCAGCCCTACACTCATAATTTTTATCACAGCACAATTCACAATTGCATAGCTGTGGAATCAACCCAAGTGCCCATCAATTGATCTGTGGATAAAAAAATGGTACACACACAACACACACACCATGGAATACTGTTCAGTCATGAAAAAGAACAAAGCAATGTCTTCTGAAGCAACTTGGGTGGAATCAGAGAACTTTACCCTAAGTGAAGTAACTCAGGGATGGGAAACCAAACACCACTTGTTCTCACTTATAAGTGGGAGCTGAGCCAGGGGTTCTGCAAAGGCAGGGAGATGGTATCATAGACAGTGGAGACTCAGAGCAGGGAGCCTGGTAAGGAGGTGTAGAGATGAAAAGTTGCCTGTCAGGTACACTGTGTACTAGCTGGGGTGACAGGTACACTAAAAGCCCAGATGTTTTCACCACCATATGATGCATCCATGGAACTAAAAACCATTTAGGCCTCTAAAGCTACTGGGGAAACAAAAGTGACCCAGTGTTCTTCCGTTCCTGGCCTGCTGTAGAGAGCAAGTATTCTCCAAACACTTCAGTCATGTGTGGAGAGGTAGGAGTGAGTTAGGTGGGAGGACTGGTGGCTGGAGTGATGGCTAGAGGGATGCAGCCCATCAGGACTCTGAGAACTTCTCACTTCACTCACATCCACGCTCTGGATCCCATGTGGCCTCATTGGAGGAAGTCACCCTTCTCTCCTTCTCTGAAACACACCCCTCTCTCCACCTAGTTCCATGGGCTACAGCAGTGTCGCTCTACATTTTTTTTCATTACTGCTCTCTTAAAGAGAAAAGTACGTCTAATTTGAATACTCCCTTATGAGAAAATTGAATACTAAGGGATAAGATGTGCCGGGGAGGGGTGATGGGGGGCCACAGACCATGTAAGCTGGAAGATGGTTTTGCTCCCCAAGAACCAGCTTTCCCCACACTTGGCTTCCACCTGCTTGTCCATGTCCCTCTGCCAGGCCCCTTCTATTCCTTCTCAACTGCAGGGGTTATGCTAAGTGACAAGCACGCAGGACCATCATGTGGGTGGTCGCATGCCATTTTCCAGGTGCATCATTGGCTCAGTCAGTGGGAAGTCAGTTCAGTGATCTGTGGCTCCTTCACTAGCCATTTGTTCAGCTACCCAGGCTGGTCAGGGGACCAAGAAGAGAGGCTGTCAAGCCAATGTCCTGGTTCAAGTCTCAGCTCCACCACTTGTCAGCAATGGCAGCGAATCCTCTAACCTACAGGCCCTCCACTGGGGGCAATCTCCCCCCATGCCACACCACCGAGACAGTTGGCGATGTCTGAAGATGTTTTTGAGCATCACAATTGGGGGTGAGTGGAGGCCAGGGCTGCTGCTGACACCCTGCAATGCACAGGACAGCCCCTCATGACACAGAATTGCTCAGTCGAAAGTGTTAGCTCCTGGGTGGAGAGACTGTGATTGAACCTTTCTGTTCTTTTTTGTCACTGTGCCTAACAGTGTTCACTCCTTAGCAGACATTTCCAGCCCTCTTCTTGCTGCCTTCATTACAGAGGATGGAAAAGCGAGGTCCTCATTTTGCTGGCCTGCCTTGCTTTGCAGCTTGGGATAGCCCTGAGGCACAGTTTTGCCCAGTAAGGGATAGGTGGATAGGTGGAAATGTGTTCGAGGCTTGAGGAAAGCTTTTTTTTTTTGAGTCAGGGTCTCACTCTGTCATCCAGAACTCCTAGCTCCTAGGTTTGGGCGATCCTTCTGTGTTGGCCTTCAGAGTAGCTGGGGCTACTGGCCCCATGTCTGGTTGTTTTGTTGTTGTTGTTGTTGTTGTTGTTTGTAGAGACAAGGTCTTACCATTTTGCCCAGACTAATCTTGAATTTCTAGACTTAAGTGATCCTCCTGCATCGGCCTCCCAAAGGGCTAGAATTACAGACGGGAGTCACTGTACCTGGCAAGGAAAGCTTATATTTGTGTGTGTGTGTGTGTGTGTGTGTGTGTGATAAGAGAAAAAGACATGACGAGTGTCACTCTCTTCTCCTTCTCCTCCAGCCCTGAACATAGATGCAGTATGTAGAGCTGAGTAGTCATCTTGCTGTCACTAGGGAAAGTCAAGAGATTCAGGAGAGGATGGTGCCAAACCCATGTCACAGCATCCTTCTGGCCTCTCATTACGTCAGTATAAACATCCCAGATACATTCACATTGAAGACCAGGTCATCATAGGGCTTTTTGGTTTTGTTTGTTTGGGTTTTTTTCCTATTTTTATTGTGGTAAAAAATATATAACAAAATTTTTAGCTTTTTTTTTTTTTTTAAGTCTTACTATGTTGCCCAGGTAGGTCTCGAACTCCTAGGCCCAAGCAATCCTCCTTGGTACCTAAGAACTCAGCACAGGGAAGCTGAAATGATCACTGTTGGCATTATATGCCAACCCTTCACCTCCCCCTATCAACTATTATTCCAATGGAGTGAAATCTGGGTGTTCTGGCATTAAAGCGTCATTAGAACCCACTGTGCAGTTTGAGGCGGATGACACTCGCAGGGGTCTGCAGCCCCTTGTAGGCACAGATAGAATGAAGACAATCCCCTCCTGCTTATCCATCCACCCATCAGATCAGAAGTGATTAAGCGTCTCCTACCGAAAAAACACCAAGCTTCAAACCTACGCTCAAGTGAAACAGGGTTAAGAAATCACATAGCTCCAGTCATACCCGAAGGAACTCAAATCACTCTATGAAAAAGATACCTGCACATGCATGTTTATTGCAGCACTATTCACAATAGCAAAAACACGGAACCAACTGTGCTGCCCATTGAAAGAGGACTGGATAAAAAGAAATGTGGTACACATACACGATGAAACATCACACAGCCATAAAGAAGGACAAAATCATGAACTTTGCAGCAACTTGGATGGATTTAGAGTCTATAATACTGAGTGATCTATCACAGAAACAAAGAACTGAGTACCACATGTCCTCACTCATAAGCGGACCCTGAATAATTATCATAATACTACAAGAAAGGGATTGGCAGTAGTAGGAAACTGCCAGATGAAGTGGGGAGGGGGCGGGCACACTTCCCCTGATCTCAAACCAGGGGAAGTGAGGACCAAAGTGAGGCCCAAACTTTACCTGAGTAATGACCATTTGTATACCTAACCCTGAGTTGTACCCCACATCTTTAAAATAAAAATTAAAAAAAAAAGTTTTGAAGCACATGACTTATTGTGTAAACTGATTTCATCCTTGTTAGAAATGTTTAAGGGCCCACGCTTTTCTTCTTTGTCCATGTTATTTCTACAAAGTTATCCGTGAAGTAGGCACCCGTCTTACAAAGCCCTTGTGCTGCTAAGTACCTTTAAAATCTGTTCTAAATATTTCCGACATACATTCTTTGCACCTAATGTCGCATTCCCAAGGGGATGAAACAAAAGTTCCATCTACTGATTGTCATGGCTGGGTCTGGGGAGAGGGCCACTTCTTAAGTGAGAAAAACAAACTTCTGCCTCCAAGGAGCAAGGACAGGCACAGAGCAGGGGGAGATGATCTGTCCAGGCCACCTCTGGAGCTGGTGGGGGTGGGGAACACATCTCTGGGAGGGACCCGATGTGGGGGAAGGGCACATCTAAGGACATGTTTAAACAGAGAGTGGAACGAGGTCAGGGAGGAGAGGAAGTCCCCTTGCCATGCCAGTGGTGATACACATCTTACTTTGGCACTGAAGACCTTGAGATCTGACAGCTGGTATCCAAGCTGGAAGTCAGGCATGCCTTGAGCTCCCGCTGTGTGCATGATGCCATTTAGAGAGGTGAAAGTCACCACATGACACCATGAGAAAATCAGAACACCACAGGCCGCTCCTGGAGAAAGTTCATGAAGGACCAAATGTGCACAGGTGGGCAGGGACAGGGGGTAGGGAGGGAGGATGCCACCCACAAATGAGGACCTGGAGGAGGGAAGGGTTGGAGGCAGGAGTGGGGGACCTGCCCGGGCCCGTGAGAGACAGTCATGACAGCGGTGCCCAAGGAGACAGGTGCCGAGTGGCTCCTTAATTCCGGTGAGTCACAAAGAGCCTGGCTTCCCTTCAGGCTGAGCACTGCATGGCCTCCACCCACCTGTCCATTCTTTCCTTATCTTCCTGTGTTTCAAATTATGACCTCTAGGCAAGGTAATTTTTTTTCTCCAAAGAATAAACCAGCCCTGACATTTTCTTGGGGTGCTCTGAATAACCACTCCCTGTCCTCCAAGTCATCTCCATCCATGACTGTCACTTTTATGGCTCACTTGCCTAGTGGTTCACGATGGTCAAGCCTGGCTTGGGTGGCCAACCTGCTGCTGTTACTGCTACCTGCAATTTTATACTCTGGAATCCTAAGGAGAGAGACCCTGTCTACTGTGGGTTGTGTTTTGTCAAGCCCAGAGGACACAGTGGCCCTTTGAATGGGACAAACATAACAAAGCACAGTCCGGCCAAAGGATAGGCGTCTTTTGTCCTTCCACAGCACAGAAGCGGAGCCCGGAGTCCCGATCCCTGGGAAATGAGGCCCTAACCACAGCCCACATGGAACAAGAACGGAGCCTTAAGTGTCTCCCCACAAGTCCGAGCCTGACTGGACAGAACCTGCCCCCAGGAGACCAGAGGCCTTGCTGATGAGGGTTTTGTCCTGTGGTTACTCTCTGATGGTGGCATATCGCCGTGTGTAGAAACTTCGAGTCATGTACAGTGGCTTGGGTGGGAAGGTTTAGGTGGCAGGCTTTCACAGACAGACTTTCAACTAGGAAAGGCAGAAACTATTGACCCTGGATGCTCATTTAACATAACGTTTTAATCAAAAATAGGAAGGTAATCAAGATTAAGAATTTACGTTTAGTTCTGGAGACTATTTTTGCTGACACTCTTGTCTAATGAAAGATTTTTGGGAAGATATGAAGTCTTTGAAAAAAAAAGAAAGATTTTATGACTTCCTATGTTACAAAGCATTTGCAAATTGTTGCAATGTAACAAGGTTTTTCTCTTTTTTCTTTTTCTAGACCAAATGACAGTTTTAAGAGGTTGGCTACCATTGTTTTCTCCATTTGTTGAAAATGGTGTGCTGGATATCTGCATTCTTGTCTCTGGGGGAAAAGAGGACCCTTGCAAATCTAAAACTTTTGAGGTTGCAGTAATTAATGTGGTAACCACACTGGCTAGAAATCCATTTGACCAATATTGTACAGAATCATTACAATCCATTTCAGAAATGAAAAAGTTAAATTCATTCAGTAAACTCGCTACCAAATGAATGGACTAGTTAAAGAATATTTAGAACCTGTTTTGAATGCATGAAAATTAAAAATCATGGTCTTCCTTCCTGATAATTATTTATTTTTCTTCAAAAGTAAATTGTGCTTATTCTTATTACCCAACAGCATAAGGGTTAATATTACCAAATCCTTCAGTAAGCTTAGACTACATGAGAACAAAATTCCACAGTCCATTAAAACATCAGACTTTCCATTTCATGGTATATATTTCATGGTATATATTTAAATTTACACAAATCCATGAGTTAAAAAGTGTTAATAGAAGGCAGAATAAAGTTCCTTCCAGGTAGATATTAAAGAAAATTTTAAAAATGAAACCCAAGTCATAATACATATATTCATAGAAACTTACATCACCAAATTTAAAGACTTAACATGGTCTGATAGATTCTCCTACAAGTAAAATGTTTTTTATTTCATTAGTGCTGATGCAGCTAACCAGATAAAAGGTACAATTCTACTTTCAAAAATTTAAGAAGCAAAATTACTTAGGATACATGATAAATGTGGGAGCATTAAGGAAACGCAGCCTATTCTAGTGTGGACATCGGGATGGTTTCCTAGCGCCTTCCCATTCCACATAGACTCAGGGACAGCTTCTCATGCAGGTGGGAGAGCACCTCACATGCTTCCTAGAACAGGAGTGATTCAGTCACTTGCCCATTCATCCAGCTTTTACTGAGCATATGCTGTATATGTCAGGCATCACGTGAAAATTGGAAGTGTATGTTAGGTTCCATTTAGAGTTATGATGCAGACAAGTAAACAATGGCTCAAGAACCTTGAAAGGGGACAGCACAGGGTAGAACAGGGACATGAGAGGATTTCTAGAATAGCTTAGGAGGAAGAAGGGAAGACTTCTCAGAGGAGACAACACCTGAAAAATCTTGTAATAGGATTCAGCCAGGCAAAGAAGGGAAGGTCAGGGCACTCTAGGCAAAGGGAATGAAATATAAGGACAGCAAGAGAAGGCATGGCACATCAAACAGTGCAGGGCATTGCCCAATGGGGCAAGGATACAGGATACATGAGTCACAATACCATGTGGTGAGGCCGGAGAGGCAGCCTTCAAATGCTTCAGTTTTCCAGAGATACCATGGAGTTCTTGAGAGATTGATTCTGTATTTCTTTTTTTTTTTTTTTAAGTGAGGAAGCAGGATTTATTGAGAGGACAGAAAAGTTCCCACAGTGGGAGGGGACCTGAAGAGGTTGCCCCTGAATCTGTATTTCTACTGACTTTATCATGGAGGGCAGATGGGAGGCAGGTTTCCTGGATGTAGGAACTCAGCTAGGAGAGAGGCCTGGCCTGAAGCAGTGGCAGTGGGTTTGGAGTACGCATTTGAGAGACAGACCGTTAGGGTGTATAATTCACCAAAGTTTATCATCAACTGAGCATGAAGGCAAGAAGGAAGAATGGATTTCTTGCTTGGTTAACCCAGGGCTCAAATAATACAGGCAGGACTTTGGAACATGGAAGGAAGGATGGCTATCAGTAGGAACCCTGCCAAAATGTACTGATTTCTCCTGAAATCTGTGTATGCATTGATGGGTGCTCTTTGGACCAGGCCAGGTGATGTGTCTGTCTCCTTGAGGTACAGGAATGGCGACAAGCATCTAGTTCCCATCAGCACCACATAAAGTTAGAGAAGAATTCCAGAGAAAAGCGGGGCAGAGGAGGGAAGACGAGAAAGCGTGTAGAGTAATAAAAATAGCAGCTTCCGAGGTCTGCCACGGAAGCTGAGAGCAAGAGTCCAGAGAGATATTTGACAGTCGATTCTGTGTATGGAGATGGAAACTGAAGTAGTTCTGGGCTGGAGATGGATTCGAATAACAACAGTAGCAGATAAGGCATGGATACGACTGTGTGGGGAGAAGACAGTAAGGGCAGAGGAGAGAGTCAAAGATGGAATTCTGGGAACACTGGCATTTTAGGGTGGAGGAGAAAAGAGGTCCCCACAGGTCTAAGATGGAGTGGTTGTGGAGATGGAAGGAAAATTAGAAAAGCAGTGTACAAGAAATTAAGGGTTGAAGGCAAGAGAGTGAGATTAATCAAGAGTGAGAACCACTTCAAAGAAATGGAGACAAAGGCATCTGGCAAGTTTTAAAGGTAGCTGGAGTGAGGACCAATTTGGTAGAGGCTCTAACTAGGGGTGGGACATCAGACTACAGAAATGGATGAGTGGACAGTGAGCAAGTGGAGACACAGATTCAGACCACTTCTCTCAAGAAGCTTGATTTCAAGAGAAAGAGTTACAATTGGCATTGGAAAAGATCCAAACACATTTATATGACAAGGGAATAGAATTGGCGAGGTAGGACATGTAAGACAGAGATGCAAGAGAGTTGCTAAAGAAAGGTCCACGATGGTTTCTAGAAAAATAAGTCTTGTTCTAAAGCAAGGTCATTTGAAATATCCAGATGAGCTTAGAGGAAAGCATGTCTCAAGGACAAGATGGATAGGATTCATCAATTCTGGGGCGGAAATATAATTATAACCAAGAAAAACACACACACAAAGGATGCTTGGCAGCCAGAGAAACCTCCAATGGGTCAATCCACAGCACCAAAATACACCGTATTGTCCAGAGTCAGCTCCTACTCATCATGAGGACATACACAGTCATTATGGGCAGAGGAACACACAACCTGAGAAACATGGAAAATGCCCAAAACAGATAAAAGGCCCAATTTGTAGAGGCTAAGCGTTATTTTCAGCTGCACAAATACAGCTCTTTCTGAGGCCAGAGACACTACAAAAGTTTTGGAAATCTATTCCTTTGCTTTTGGGAAGTTTCATTGGTAGATAGTTTAATGATTTATTTCATTGGTTCGCTTATTCATTCAACAAATCCTGATTGATGATTTATTATGTGCTAAGCACAAGTCCAGTAGAACACCAACAGGAGAGCAGATTCTTTTTGTTTTTTTTGAGTTGGAGTCTCACTCCATCACCCAGACTGGAGTGTGGTGGCACGCTTGCGGCCACCATAGCCGCGACCTACGGGCTCAGGTCATCCTTCTGTCTCAGCTTTCCAAGTTAGCTGGAACTACAGGCGCGCACCACCACCAAGCCCGGCTGATTTTTTTGATTTATTGTAGAGACTACCAAGAGGTCTCACCAAGTTGCCCAGGCTGGTCTTGAACCCCTGGACTCAGGCAATTCTCTCCTCTCGGTCTCCCAAAGTGCCAGAATTACAGGCTTGAGCCACCACGCCTGGCCAAAGAGCAGATTCTTAAGAGAAATGGAGCTGGGGGCCAATCTTTGAGAAAGCATTTAAAATTTACGATTGTCTTTGTTATAGAAAACAAAATAAAACCTGTCAAGAATCTTCTAAGCTGTAGGAATACATAGAGGATACAGTGAAAAAACACCGTGAGGCATATTCATTTTAAAAGAGGACAGACACTGGTCTAAGATTCAAGCATTTCTTCTCCTTAGAAGAGACTCAATAGAAGATATGAAGCATGAAGATTTCTTCCTCCTCCACTAAATTCAATTTCTGATTTCAGACTCTGGATAGGCAAAACAAGGCAGAAAGATATACTTAACTATGGAGGCACAGATACATATTTTAAAAAGGCTGCTGGCTATTGATTTTTGATAGTTCTTGCCAGGGTCATTCTGTTCTCTTATCTTTATTTCTTCTACTGCTGCCTACATCTTTAGGATTAGGAAACCCAAATACTACCTGAGGTAGAAATTTCCAGATTTTCCTCATAAATAGGAGCTAAATATCCTGCAAAAGGAAGAGAAAACTTTAGTGTTCCTGTCTAAGCTGTGCTAATTGACGGCTATAGCTGATATGCTATGAGATAGAAGACTACATAGTCTGTATGGATAAACCCCAGTACTCCTGATGACCCAAAAACAGGGATGAGGAGAGAGATGATGGGGAGAGAACCAGTGCTTAGGTTTTATCTTAGCCCAACTGGTTGCCTGTTTGCTTTTCGGTATCCATGTCTTTTTTTTGTCCCAAGAAGGCCTATTCAAATGACTAAGTTAACAGAACCAACACAACGAGTTTGCGTACAGTGTGTCCCATGGGTGTAAGAACTTAGCTTTGTCTTGCCTTTGTTCTTGATCAAAAGCTGCTTCTTTGTTAGCTCCCAAATGTTCCCAGCCATTCTACAGAAATACATTAATTTTAAAACAAAGTAAATCATGTACCTTTTGAAAAAACTAAGCCATATACATAAACACACATCCGCACAATGAAATTGACCTTACCCTGTTCCTTCCTCCATGTGCCTCAGAGTGATGGCCAACACCTGTGGCTGCACCAGGGGCAGACTTGGCAGCTGCAGAGCCCAGATGTCAGACACTGGTGTACGTCCCTGGCAGCGGTCCTAAGTTGGGGCCTGTCTCCTTAGCTGACCTCTGAAATGGTCTATTGTCTGACTCCCTTTCTGGCCTGGGAGGTAACTAACAAGCTGTCTGTCGGGGCTGGTGCAGAGTTGGCCTACTGATGGGTAGTTCTGGATGCAATTATCCTGTGCTTTACCTTTGACTGTAAGGAATTTATTTCCTTTGTATGGGTGAAAATTGGGATCGGGCAAATTCTTGACAAAGAACCACACTGTTTCTTCCAAGGACCAAATAAGATGCTTTTTGCTTTGATTCTTTGCCAACTGAAATTGGTTGAGATCAACCTTATGTTTTAGCACGCAGTGAGTCTTCATTAATCAGAAGTAAAATTAAGAATTTCTTGGGCACCCCTCTGCTCTAATAGAAGGGTTTCCTTTTATTACTTCTTAAAACTGCTTCTTAAAAGTTGAAGATGAAATCCATCTTCTTTAGAAAACTAAGGAGCTACAACTTTATTTCTGCTATTAATAAAAAAAAGTTTCACCTATGATAGAGAAAGCTCTTTGTACCATGAGTTTTCTTGGTTCTTTGAAGAGGCAAATGATTAGACTAAAATCTCGTTTCCACGCCACTTGCTGGAGAATGACATTATATGTAAGATGCAACTATCTTGGGGATGAAGTAGGAAAAAGTCAAGGACATTAGAGGGAAACCATGACATCTGAACAGAGTGCAGGGTAGCGTCGTAACGTGAGATGCCAACAGGAAGGGGAACTGGATGAACTTCTCTGTAACTCTAAAAGTATTCTGAGATAAAGTTTATTTACATTTTTAAAAAGATCACCATATTGTCTATTGACTGTGACAGAGTTCCCTGCACCGATCAATACCTCTTTTTTCGCCCTTTCACACACCTCTCTGCCAAACCATATGGCAGCAAGAGTCATTTTCCTGAAACCTAAGAATACTCCATCTTTCAAGCCAACATAGTATGCACAGAGTGGACTTATTCTGAGCGTTTTAGATTTCCCAGTAATATTTAGTGCACGCCCTCAGAAACATGGCAGGGATGCTGAAAAGAGATGTCCACAGAACCGTGTTTCTCAATGGTTTTAAGAGACAGGACATCCTTCAGCCACCGATCCAGAACGCGAGTGTCTCATGTGACTGTTCTTAACGATAGGATTGACACGGCAGTGTCTGGAAGGTGTTCTCTGCCAGATTTCGGAGGACAGTGCCCATTTACTAATCAACTGCTAGCTTGGGAGATGTGTGGCACACACTCATGTCCCTCTGTCTCAGAACGTGGGTGAGATTATTTCCTTGCTCCTCTTCACCTGCGTTTTGGAATTAGGAGAAAGAACGTTTCTGGGGATTTTAGAAGAGGTTTTTTTTCTTTTTTTCTCACACTGTTTTCATTTTAAGAAAGGAAAAAACAAGTGTTGGTGTCAAAGAATGTTTGCTTAAAAAACTATTGTGGGGTTCCTAGAATTGTTAACAAAAATTATGCACTGTTAACATTTTAATGGCATGATTTTAAAAGTTCAGTTAATCCAAATTTAATTAACTAGGATAATAAATTGGTCAGATTTCTCTCTCTCTCTCTCTAATACTGTTTTTAGGGAACACTGCAAATAACATTAAAGGAAGATGGAAAAAAAATACATGCAACTTCCCAAATACATTTTAGTGATAAATACAAGATCCCGTAAAATCACTGGCACATTCTATCCCTACAGTAATTTACAAAATTAACTCATAGTAAGGAAAAGGTCTATCGTCCTCAATAATGAGAAAAGAGTGCTTACTATGGAATTCTCAGCTAAGGCAGAAGAATCAACTAATATACTTTCAGAATAACTTTCACAGTGAAGTATTTAAATGGAAAAATAATACCGGGGTGGAGGGGACCTACAATTAATGTAGGCAGCTATCTGTCATGTCACTCATTAAGCAGTTCAGTTAACACGTATTTTGCATTTCGTTAGCCTACGGTGTGTGTGTGGTGAGTAATGAGAACTAGTCAGTTCCTTTCCCAGAGCACCGAGACTCGCCAGGCTTTCGGATGCCAGGATCTGACATATTCCACTTATAACTCAACACAACCTTGCAAGGATGAACAGTTAGTGTTTAACAGTCGAGGACACTGAGGACACTGGAAGCCAGGGAACCAAGTCACAGCCCCCCAGCTTGTACATGAAGGAGTTGTTACAAACTCTGGCTGGCTGCCTCAAATGCCTGAGCTCTTCCCACCATGTCATAAGCTTTGTCACAATTTATGTTATAATGATTAACACTCTGAAAGTCAACTTTCATGTATAACTAGCTAGGTGATGTATGCCATTTGGCCTTTCTAGGCATCAATTTTATCCTGGGTAAAATGGAATTGGTCTGTTGATTTCTCATGTTTTTTTTTTCAGTTTTAAAATAATAATTCTGATTTGTATACAGGATAAACAAATTTTAATGACCATTTTCACAATATTTTTGTTTAAAAAAGGCCATCACATTGGCCCTTACTGAATTCTGTAGCGATGGGATCTAGCTAAAGATGTTCACCTCACATCTCTCAAATCCCCCCAGTCCTATTAAGACTGGACTAGTGATCTTACCATTTTCAATTTTATTCCTAAAAACTTACAGCTAAAGAGGAAACTGCATATTTTTCTCTGCACTATGCAAACTAAATATTTAAATCTTTAGTTCCTAAAGAATGAATAACTTGTATTCAGATATAAATAATGCAAAGAAAGCCATTTTTCTGGATCTGAAGATAATCAAAATATTTATTTTAATTCACATTCATTTAAATATAACATTCTGTAGACAAATAAAGGTACTTATAAGCATATTTATAACATGGTAGACATAAATATAAATGAAATGTTTAAGTGTTTTTGGACAAAATTTAACTCATAAATTAGACAAATTGACTATATGCTGACATTTAGTTTAAAAGGTACATTAATGTGGATATTTGAAAAAGATGTGCTTTTCCAAAAGCTGCTATAAAATATTCACATTTGCATCAGTAAATAAACCATATTTCCTAGGCAGATGTTCTATGAAAATGATGTTAAGACCCAAATTAATCATTATCCTCATATGGTAACATTATTTGTAAATGCACATTTTTGTCAATAGAAATGTTTAACTTTTAAATAATATAGCATTTTTATCAAAGACCATGCCACATGTGTTAAACAAACATGCATAACACATTAAAGCTTAAATAGTTCATGTACCTTTACACACAGTGTTTAGTTTTACTATGGCAAACTATCTTCGTGAAAAAAATATACTTAAAATTTGGCACAGAATTAATACATCATCCTGCTGGTAATCAAAACAAGTGTGGTTCAGTTTCCCCAGGCACAGAATGTCCTCTAGGACAATTTACACCTTCCCTGTACAGTCTGTAGACCAATGGCAGTGCTGTTTTGGCTGAAATAAATCATGGACAAGAACTAAAAGTCACATCCAGGTCTTTTGCCTACACTCTAATTGGCAATGACTGCAGTTTTTCTACAATAATGCATTTCCATGTGTATTGTGGTCAACAAACTTCTAAATGAGGGTGTTATCAGTAGTCATCTGTATCACCAGGAGTTTTTTTCCTAGGAGGCAGGGAGGAAACATGGTTCTTCACCAACTGGGGATGGGTGTGGGGGGACGAAGGTCAGCTGAGGCGGGTGGGGACGTTCTTAGAGGCCTAGTGGAGAGGACACAAGTGGGTACAGGACTTGCTGGTGGTAGAAAGGGCCACCCCAGGCTCCAGAAAGCAGCGACGTGCCCCTCAAGAAACGTACCCAGGGCACACAGTGTTCTCATGTCTCATACTACCAGTACCATTAGGGACTGTTTGAAATTCCACATCAACATGTCTGAGTGAAAATAAGGACACTAAACCAATGGGCAACTTTTTTCCTGAATTCATTCATAAACACTAGAAGAAAAGAAAGGGAATAATCACATTAATTCAAGCCTCCTTCAGCCCAGAGGAGAGGCTTCACACTCCCTCCCAGCTCAGACTTCTGAGCTCTGGTAACTAGAAAATGCCACAGTGATTTTTCACAGTTCTGAGAAATTTGAGTCAGTACACGCTAAGAAACCATCTGAAGGAATCAGCTCCTTTCGTAAAATCTTCATGGCCTGCCTTTAAAATGTATTATGAGGGAGAAAGGAAGGAGAACTTAAGTTCAATTTTTATACAAATGTATTTTATTCTAAAAAGTAGAGCAATGGACACAACACTATTTGCTTTGCTTTATGATCCTTGCTTTACTGAGGACCTTTAAACACTGGAATGGCAAAGAACAAATAGGTTAAATAAAACAGGCAGACTTTTAAAATAAAGCTGTCACGGTGCAAACAGACACAGATCACGAGTCACAGAGCACGGAGTTTTCAAGTGTGAAATCATACCAGAACCGCGACAGGTTCTCACTGATGTCGTAGGAGAGCAGGTGGTCGGGGAGGTCGCCGACAGGGCCTTGTACTGCCAGCACATGCGGGGCCAGAGTGAAGGGCACGTCGCTCAGGAGCTCGGCTGTGGGCAGGCCGCTCTCCAGAGTCTGGCCTGCCTTCACTTCCATCTTGGGGTCTGATGCCGTCACACTGGATGGGCTTTCTTTGTCAGCCTGAAAACACAAATGTATTTAAAATATTTAGGCCTTGTGCACTTGGAGGAGTCGTAGTGGTAAATGTGGCATTAATGCATCAAAATGACTGAGACATGAGAAATGAGAAATGTTCCCAGACTTGAACACAGCGGCCTGCTTTACTTGAGGTATATAACTGCCCAGATCTCTGCGGGCTTCCAGGTGACTCCTATACTCTACTCTTGTCCAGGCTGATCATCTGCGGCCCAAAAGGCCAAGTGGCCCTGCTAGCCCAAATTCTGTCCACCATGTCCGCCTTGGCCTTTGCAAAGCTGTGTGCGCTTTCAGGCACTACTGAGCCCCCTACTTCCCTGCAAACCTTCTGTCTCTGGGGTCCAGTGTGACCTTGCACACTTGAGAGTGCTCATGGGGCAAACTGCCTGGCATGTGGCTCAGTGCTGCCACGTGTCCTGGCTGCAGCCGCATGCCACAGAGCTTCTCCCCAACTCTATGGTCCTGCCATACCTGACTGCTTCACCCTAACACATACTTGAGAATCTGCCTCTCCTGTGGACCACAGGGCTGTCCAACGTTCACTAGAACTAACATGTTATGCCACAAAAGGATTCAAGTGGGAAACATGGATGGATATGCCTTGTTCAGTTTCCTTAAAATCAGTATCTCTTGCAAACACTAGTTTACCCAAAGACATGCACTGGGATGTTCACAGCCAGCCTCATCACGTGCCCAAAGTAGAAACCACCCAAAGTCCATCAAGAGTAGAATGGAAGAAACACCGAGGTCTATTTACAGCACCGGCAACCACAAGCACTGGAGCCCAACTCAGACCAGCTTGGGCAAAACCCAACCCCTCACCATCGCCCACTCTTGCGAGGGTAACATCCATCTCTACAGAGGCCTGCCAGCCCCGACACGGCCCGCCCCAGCGCCCTCTGGCTACACCCCAGTCAGCCTGCCCCGCTCACCCCTCTCCAGTCCTGTGCCTCCCAGCTTGTGAAGAGCTTGCTGGCCTGCACCCAGCTTGCTGCTGCCTCAGGGCCTTTGTTTCTCCCCTCCTGTCCAGGAAGTCTCCCAGAAACACATGAGCTTCTTCCCCGCTCGGGCTGGGATGCCCCCTTCTCAGCAAGGCTTTTTCTCATTATGTAAAACTGCTGCTTTAAAATACAACTGTGGCTAAAAGTGCTGCCCCTTTGCTGCCTACACTCTGCCTACGCTCTGCACTCACCATGCTCTCTGTTCCTGCCTCTCCAGAGCCCGCAGCGCCTTGTCTACTGATGCAATTGATCTGATCATCGTCCGTGGAAGCTGAAGGAGCTTCTGTCTGGCATGTCTGCAGCACGTCCCAAGTGCATAGTGCTCATAAATGCTTGTGGAGTGAATGCAGGCAGACACAACTTCTGCCCACATGGAGCTTAAATTCCAGTGTATAAACACGGATAAGTTCTTTGACTCTAAGCCTAAAGAATTATTTTTGGTGTGAAAAATAACAATTTTGTAAAAATTTTTAATTAAAGTATAAACTACACACAGAAAAGAGTGTGTCCTAAGTGTATAGCTTGCTGAATTTTCAGAAATGGGACACACATGAGCAACCAGCACCCTGATCAAGAAACAGAGCGCAGTCCCAGAAGCCCCCCTGGTGCTCCCTCTAATGGCAATTATTGCCCCCAATGCCACCCTGGTTTCTAACAGCATGGATTGGTTTCACCCATTTTTGTATGTTAAATGAATGTGATCAGACAGCAAGAATTCCTTAAGTTTCTGCTTCTCTGAACATCACATATGTAAGATTCATCCATAGTGTGACATGTTGGAGGAAAAAAACCTTAAAGACTTTATTGTCAGAAAGCAGATATACAGCAAGTCCCCTACATATGAATAAGTTCTGTTCCAAGAGTGCATTTGTAAGTCCAATTTGTTCATAAGTCCAACAAAATTAGCCTAGGTACCCAACTAACACAGTCAGCTATATAGTACTACTATAATTGGTTTATAATACTTTACATGCAACTAATACATAAAAAACAAGCAACACAAAATATCAAGAAAACATCTTACAGTAGAGTACTTTGCATGCACATGACAATATACGTCAGACATGTGAATTAGCTTATGTGATTGGATATGTGAGTGCACATTTGTGTCTTTGAAAGCTCGTCACTTGAAGGTTCGTACATAGGGGACTTAAGGTATTCTGCCTGATGTTTAATGGAATCACTCTGGCTGCTGTGCTGGCAGGAGACAGGGGAGGGGGCGGCCAGCAGAGAAAGCAGGGGGCTGCTGGGAATGAGGCGACTTGATGCATGTTAGTTGGGATGGTAAAGGGGAGATGAAGTGGCTGAATTCCGGATGGACATTAAGGTAACACCCTCAGGATTTGTGGAAGGAATGGAGGTGGAGTATGAGAACAAGAGCACAGCCAAGGAGGAAAGCCAATGTTCTTGGCCCAAGCACTGGAAGGATGGAGTCACCCCTGCAGGGCTGGGAAGAAGAGTACAGGCCTAGGCAGGAAGAGAAGCGCTCAGTTCTGGAAGTTTGAGGTGCCTCACAGACACCGGTGGGGCTGTTAGGAGGCAGGGAGATATGCTTTGAGTCTGGAGCTAGAGGGATCTGGTGGATAAAGTGGAGACAAAATTAGAACACACAATTTTCTAGGTGTTATGACGGAAACAGGTACAGAGATTTGGGTCAGCAGTTAAAGAGAGATGTGTAGTCCAGAGAAGCTTCTTCTGGTTTTTGTTTTCCTTTTTAAGTTGGGAGAAATAATGGCAGTTGATAAGCTAATAAGAAGGTGCTCGTAAGAATGGAAAAATCCCCCGTGCCTTGGGAGGCTTAGGTGAGTGGATTGCCTGAGCCCGCGGGTTCAAGACCCGCCTGGGCAACTTGGCGAGACCTCATCTCTACAATAAATCAAAAATCAGCCGGGCATGGTAGCGCGTGCCTGTAATTCTGGCTACTAGGAAGGCTGAGGCGGAAGGATTGCCGGAGTCCAGCAGGTCGAGGCTGTGGTGGCCGGGAGCGGCCACTGCACTCCAGTCTGGGTGACAGTAAGACTCCAACTCAAAAAAAAAAAAAGAATGGAAAAATCCATGGAGAATCTGTAGAGGAGGAACTGCTCTTGCCACTGAGCATCTCCAACACCTAGAACAGGGGTCCTCAAGAAATATTTGCTTAGGGAATGACCTTGAATTAACAAAGTTCCAAAGCACAAGTCTACCAAGAGCGGTCTCATAATTTCAAGTGAAAATGATATCAATGATCTCAGGACTGCAACTAACAAATGTAACCACACCCTGCTATTACATGCTTATTATAAAGATCTGTGTCTGCAGTGAACAGATCCCGTCTCCTGAAACCTAACTAGGAATTACAGTGCTATACTCTGTGGTCAACCAAGGGTGCAGCTGTCAGTCACAATGACACCACCACTCTAGCCTCTTTAGAGGGCTTCCCTAGACACTGCCTTGCACAGAAACATTGAAAAGGAAGTGACACTTGGGTGTACCATAAAGCCTCAAAATTATACATGCTCCAGGGCTTTGACTACCCCTGGGCAGAACTACAGGGTAGCTAAGAGGACACCTTCCAGAATCACGTGTTAGTTTATGTGTCTGGCATATACTGTCACATGCGTGCAAGGTACAGTACTGTAAGATTAAAAATGTTTGCATGGGTGCAAATCCCAGGTGTCCTGTTAATAATAAACAAGTGGCCTTGAGCAAGTTATTTAACTCCTCTGTGCCTCAATTTCCTTAGCTGTGTCATGAAATCAATAATAGCACTCATTTCTTGTTTTATATTTTTAAATTTCTTTATTTTTAATTTTAAATATGTGGGGTACAGTTCAGGGTTAGGTATACAGATGTTCATTATGCAGGTACCCTTGTTGATGAAGTGTTTTATTTTTAAGTTGGGAGAAATAATGGCAGTTGATGAGCTAATAAGAAGGTGTTCATAGGAATGGAAAAATCCAAGGAGAATCTGCAGAGGAGGAACCGCTCTTGTCAGTGAACATCTCCACCACCCTACAAAACTCTCCCCTGGCAGTTTCCCTCAACTGCCAATCCCACCCCGCCTCCCCTGGCAGTTTCCCACTACTGCCAATTCCTTTCTAATAGTATTATGATAATTGTTCAAGGTCAACTTATGAGTGAGAACATATGGTACTCTTTGTTTCTGTGATAGATCACTGAGTATGATAGACTCTAAATCCATCCAAGTTGCTGCAAAGTCCATATGTTTGTCCTTCTTTATGGTTGCATAATATTTCATTGTGTATATGTACCATATTTTTTTTTTTTTTTTTACCAGTCCAGCTTTGATGGGCAGCATGACTGGTTCCATGTTTTTGTTATTGTGAATAGAGCTGTAACAAATATGCATGTGCAGCTTTTTTGTAGAATGGTTTGAGTTCCTCTGGGTATATTCCCAAGGGGGGGGGGGTTGCTGAGTAACAGCACCTGTTTCATAGAATTGTTAAACAGAGGATCAAATGAAGTACTGTTTGTAACTAACATGCACAGCACATGTTAAAGAAGTGAATACATAAAACTTTTAGATCCAGATCCCACTTGGTTTTAGATGAAGGCTAGAATCCATTCACCTCTTGTTTTTGACATTCACTGGTGGTTCAGATAATCTGACCCTTCCCTCTCCTTTTACTTCTTGCCTTCTCTTGTAATCTCATGTGTAAAAGTTCCCTAGATCTGTGTGACTCATCCAACACACAAAACTTCTCTTCTTTGCTTGGGAATGTTCTCTAGTGTCATTAGCCAAATCCTCTTCTTCCCTAAACCAATGCTATCCTAATATCTTACCTCCTCCGCTAGAGGAGGCCTCGGAACACCATGCTCACTGTACTTTGCTTTATTGTATTTCACAGATACTGTTTTCTACAATGGAAGGTCCATGGCAGCCCTGCACCAAGCCCATCAGCACCATGTGTCCAACAGTCTGTGCTTACCTCATGCCTCTGAGTCACATTTTCACAATTCTCATAGTATTTCAAAAGTTCTCATTATTCCTATATCTGCTATGGTGGTCTGTGATCTTTTGTTGTTATTATTGTAACTGTTTGGGGGTGCCATGAACCTTAACTGCATATCAACTTAACCGATCAATGTCGTATATGTTATAATGGCTCCACAAACTGGCCATTCCCCTGTCCCTGTGTCTCCCCTCAGGGCACCTTGAGACACCTTAGGGGGCTGTGTCATCCTGAGATACAATATTGAAATTAGGCCAGTGATTAAGCCCACAATGACCCCCAAGTACTCAAACGAACAGAAGAGTTACATACCTTTCACTTTAAGTCAAAAGCTAGAAATGATGAAGCTTAGTGAGGAGGTGTGTGGAAAGCCAAGACAGGCTGAGAGTCAGGTCTCTTGCACCAAAGAGTTAGTCAAGCTGTGAATGCAAAGGAAAAGTTCCTGAAGGAAATTAAAAGTGTTACACTCTGTGAACTCACAAATGATAAGAAAGTGAAACATTATTGCTGATATGGAGAAAGCGTGAGTGGCCTGGATAGAAGATCAAACCAGCCACAACATTCCCTTAAGCCAAAGCCTAAGCCAGAGCAAGGCCCCGACTCTCTTCAACTCTGTGAAGGCTGAGAGAGGTGAGGAAGCAGCAGAAGAAAAGTTGGAGGTAGCAGAGGCTGATTCAAGAGGCTTAAGTAGAGAAGCTGTTTCCATCACATAAAAGTGCAAGGTGAGGCAGCAGCAGATTCCTCAGAAGATCTAGCTGATATCACTAATGAAGGTGGCTTCACTAAACAATGGATTTTCAATGCAGGTGAAGTAGCCTTCTACTGGAAGAAGATGCCATCTAGGACTTTCATAGCTAGAAAAGAGAAGTCAGCCAGGCATGCTGGCTCTCTCCTGTAATTCCAGCACTTTGAGAGGACAAGGTAGGAGGATTGCTTGAACCCAGGAGTTTGAGATCAGCCTGGACAGCTAGTGAGACCTTGTCTCTACAAAAAAACCAAATAATTAGCTGGGTGTGGTGGTGCATGCCTTTAGTCCCAGCTATTCAGGAGGCTGAGACAGGACAATTGTCTAAGCCCAGGAGATCAAGGCTGCAGTGAGTCCTGATTGTTACTGCATTCCAGCTTGGGTGACAGAATGAGATCCTTACTGAAAAAAAGGAAAGAAAGAGAAATAAAGAGAAAGAAGGAAGGAAGGAAGGAAATAAATAAACAAATGAAGGAAGTAAGGAAGAAATCAATGTCTGGTTTCAAAGCTTCAAAGGACAGGCTGACTCTCTTGTTAGCTGGTGACTTTTAAGTTGAAGCCAGTGGTCATCAACCATTCTGAAGATGCTGGGTCCTTAATGATGATGATAAGTCTACTCTGCCTGTGCTATATAGACAGATCAAGAAGGCCTGGATGACAGCACCCTGTTGACAGCATGGTCTACTAAATTCCTTAAGCCCACAGTTGACACCTACTGCTCGGAGAAGGAGATTTTGCTCATTGCCAATGGACTTGGTCATCTGAGGGCTCTAACGGAGATGGACAAGGAGCTGCATGTTGTTTTCATGCCTGCTAACACAACGCCCATTCTGCAGCCCGTGGATCAAGGAGTAATTTCAACTTTCAAGCCTTTATTATTTGAGGAATTTGTTTCATAAAGCTGTAGATAGTGATTCTTCTGACAAATCTGGGCTAAGTAAATTGAAAACTTTCTGGAAAGGATTCACCATTCTAGATGCCATTCAGAACATCCAGGATTCATGAGAGGAAATCAGCGTATCATGAACAGAAGTTTAGAAGAACTTGATTCCAAACTTCATGGATAACTTTAAGGGGCTCAAGACTTCAGTGGAGGAAGCCACTGAAAATAAGGTAGAAATAGCAAGAGAAGTAGAATTAGAAGCAAAGCCTGGGGGTATGACTGAATTGCTGTTATCTCACAATCAAACTTGAAAGGATGAGAAGTTGCTTTTTATGGATGAGCAAATAAAGTGGTTTCTTGAGATGGACTCTGCTCCTGGTGAAGGTGCTGTGAACACTGTTGAAACAACAACAAAATTGCAGAGTATTCCATGAGCTTAGCTGATAAAACCACCACATGGTTTGAGAGGATTGATTCTAATTCTGAAAGCGTTCTACCGTGGGTAAAATGCTACCAAATAGCATCACCACAGAGAAATCTTTTGTGAGAGGAAGAGTCAATCGATGTGGCAAACTTTATCATTGTCTTATTTTAAGACAATAGGCCATGGCTACCCCAGCCTTCAGCGACTACCACCTGCTCAGTAGGCTGCCATCACCATCCACCTGCAAAAAGATCATGACTCACTGAAGGCTCAGATGATCATTAACACTTTTTAGCAATAAAGTAGTTTTTGTTTTTTTTTATTATTATTTTTTATTTTTAGAGACAGCTTTATTTGAAGCATGGGTACAACCAAGTCCTCCTCCCACTGCGGTCCTGGCAGCATCAGCCTCTGTCTGGGCGACCAGTGTCCTGTGGAGAGAAGGCAGGCTTGGAGGTCAGGCATCAGAGGTCAGACCCCACGAGTGGCCACACAGGGGCCAGGGTTGTGGAGACTGTTGGGGCCTGGGTTTCACCCTTGTACACGAGGCAGTGGGCGGTAAGCTGAGGCCCCTCATGGTTCTTGGCAATGAATCTCACCCATGGCTGATTAAAGTAGTTTTAATTATGGCATGTACATTGCTCTTTTAGACATAAGGCTATTGCACACTTAGTAGAGTACCGTGCGGCGTAAACATAGCTTTCACATGCATTGGGAAACAAAAAAATTCATCGTGACTCGCTTTATTGTGATATTAGCTTGATTGCAGAGGTCTTAGAGTTGAACTGAAGACATCACGAAGGTGTGCCTGTATGTTACCTGTAGCACTTTGCTCTCTAAACATGCAACTTCTAAGGCTTAACTCTCTAGCAGCAACATTTATTCCTTTGTTCATGTTTTTATTAACCCTCTTTCCTTTACAAATCATTATGTTTCAGAACATAATTCCTTGAGAATAAGACTATATCAAACTGTATTTAGGAAAACAAAGGAATTGAGACATGTGGTTTCCAGTTCAAGTTACCCTGACAAAACCACCATCTGACCTGAAGGAAGTCGGTTCATTACCTGGGCTCAGCCCACTGTTATGTAAAATGAGTGGGGAGGGACAGATGACGGTGACAATGATGACAGGGACAATGAAGACAGCAGCTAGCATACGTACTGAACACTTACTTTGTGCCAGGCTCCATCTAAGCTGTTTAAAAGTATTCACTTAAGTCTCCCCACAGCCCTGTAGGGCATGCACTCCTGTTAGACCCATTTTAAACATAAGAGGACACTGAGGCACAGAAGGATTAAGGAAGTTGTCCCGGATGCACAGCTAGTCAGTGGTGAAACTGAGAATCAAGCCCAATGATCTTCAATGCTCTAAGATCCTGTACTTTTTAGACGTGCTTTGTATAGACTAGCTGACTGAATGTCCAAAGCCTCAAAAATTCAGAGTGTAGTACTAGGAAATATGACAGTTACTAAAGTAGCAAATCTTGGCTTAAATTAGAAGGAAAAAAGACTCTACTATTGTTAACAATTAGGAAGAAAGGACTGAGAAAATCATTAGGGTGACAAATCTTATAGAGAGACTGAAGAAGGATGGAAAGGCAGCTGCAATGGAAGACACGTTTATCCCTGGAAATGAACCTACCAGCAGCCTGGATGAAACCATGGGAAAAACACCAGGGACAGGAAACATGATTGTCCATGAACTGATAATCGTTGAAACAGACAGGAAGGTTTGTGGGAACACAGTGTGGTATTCTTTCCACCTCTGCATAAGCTTGAATATTTTTCACAGTTAAAAGTTTTAAAAATTATTTTAGTTAAAAAACCTCATGGGCAAAGCATACCACCAAAGGCCTCCTAGGAGGATGGGAATTCAGCTGCGACCTGCTCCTGTATCAACCCTTTGGCAGTTGGCTAGGGCATAACAGCACAGTCTCCAAGCAGGCTGCCTGCCCTCTTGGCACTGGGCAAGTGCCATGATGCAGCTGCTGTTGGCGTGCTGAGAGCTGGAAGGGGCGAAATTAGAAGGCAAAACAAGAGTAGGTCACAAAGAAAATGTGAGTCAAAATTCAAGGACCCACACCCGCGAAGCGTGATCACTAAGTCTTCACTTTCACAGCCAATGGAAGCCGAGTGGGGGCTGGGGCCTGGAACAGGTGCATGCGTCCCCTGCAAAAAGCAGCCCTCTCCCTTAGACACAATCTTGCGATTTTTGTCATTTGCATAATAAAATGGGTCTTTAATGGGAAGAATTAGTATGTTAACCACAATGAAGTAAGAAGAAAGGACTCAATTAACCTTTTGGTTAATAGCCAAATTTTAGAAACCTACTTCAAATATTATGCTCATAAAGCATATTTGCTATTTTTGTGATTAATCCTGTTCACAGAAACACTGCTATGATAATGTTTCTAAGTACAGTTCCTTCATATAATCTAGTTTTCATACTTCTTTTCAAATGAGTGTTTGCCCTTACTCAGTTTAAATACGAGTATACCATATCTGATCTTACAGAGAAAATAAATTTCCTTCTCTATATCATTATAACAAATAAAGTTTACTGTTATTAGCTGTTTCCATATGTTTGTGTAAAAATTATTTCTTGTTCATCAGTTGACCTTTAAAAACAATAGGCTGTATGGATTTATTTTGTATTCTTTATGTTCTCTTTCTTTCAAATAATTCATGGAGGCTTGGCGGCACTATTCCTGCCTTTCTTGCAGAGGGGCTGCGAAGATTCATGAGGCTTGATCTTTAAAATCTTCTAAGAGCTTACAAACACTCCAAAAATACAAGGCATGTAACACTTTTCAGTAAAAGCTTTGAAAAATGAAGTACTTCCCCAGAGCAACAGAAGGTTAGTGGCACCCTTGTGAACCTCCCTCTTGGGTGTCTAAAAGCAAGGAAATTCAGGTTTAAGAACAGACAACTACATTTTTCCTGGCACAAAATCCCAGTAACCACCATGAAATCTATTAAGAGGTGCCAACTTTGCAAACACACCAACAATTGGAGACCTCCTCTACTTAGCCATACCCGACCAGATTATGAATATTTTATTAACATGAAAATCACCAATATTTGGCATATTTTAAAACCTCCAATTTTTTTTCCCTGCAACCCATGCTTTAGAGAAATAGAGATAAAATAGTGTCTTATAAAAGCAAAATATTGTGCATTAAAATTTAGAAACCAGTTTTAATCAAAACAGCAAGAGAACCTATTAAAAGAGCAAGAAACCAGGTATAAAACACCCTCCTAACACATTCCATTTACATGAAAAGGTACCTCTATCAAGTATATTTCTAGGAAGTGAGTTATAGAAAGAAGAGGTAATATCAAGCTCTGGTTGTCTATACCTTTAAATTCTAACATCTATAAATAAAAAACATGCTTCTTTGAACTACAGCCTGAACAAGCAACACTGTCACTTTATCTCTCCAGATAACTATCCATTTGATCTGGCTTCAGCTGGTATCTGCTTGCATGACATCAGCTTCTTGATGGTGGGCATGGGGAAGGGGCCAATCTGAGTTAGAAGCATCAGGGGACAGAGGTTAGCTTTTGTTTTTTCTAAGAAGCTGGCTGCTGATAAATATCTGGCTACTAAAAGCCAGACGCCTGGTCCCTTGTACCCACATGAGTCCTAAGCAATACTTTTCCTTCACTTGGGAGAAATGATATTGCAAAGACAGGGACCGTTTCCTAATTGTGTCCAAATTACCCAGAGCACGTAGGAGGTTCTCATTAAGTATTTTTGAATGGCACTGACTCTGGTCCCCTTCTTTCTCCGATACTCCAAGCACCCAGAAGTGATTTTAAAATGGAGAGGGTAGGCCAGAGACAAGCAGGAGCCCAGGACACTTTGTCATTGACACAGAGAAATTCAGTGGGAGAAGCTGACTTCAGTCTCCCCTAGAAGAGGCAGTTCTCAGTTCAGGAATGCTGCATCTGAGCAGCAACTAAGAGGCTGGTGAGAAGTAGACATTTGCTTTCTTCCCTTTCCTTCTCTAGCCTCTGACGTCATTTCACTTGACAGGCTGGCTCACGATCTGTTTCTCAGTATTTGTTCCCTTTTTTCTTCTTTTTCCTTCAGTATTTCCACCTGCTTGTGTTTCCTGCTTCTCCCATCTTTTCTTTTAAAAAGAAAAAAAAGCTCTCCTGACTTCCTCTTTTCAGAACTCCAGCTGACACTGGAGAGGGGGAAGGAAAGACGCAGACTGTCACTCACTGCCATAATCTGTTCCCTGTATTCTTGGAAGGGCAGCTGTCTGAAGCCAGGACAGCTTCCGTGCCAGCCAGCTGAGTGGGGGTGCCGCGGAAAGAGGACAGAGAAGCGTTTAAGGAAGGAGATGGAATGTGGGGTCCTGTTGAACGCTGGCTTTGGAGTCAACTGCTGTTCCGGTGACTCTTTGTAGAAAGTCAGGTCTTTTAGGCCACATGTCAGAGTGTCATGTGGCCTCCAGCCTCCCCTCCGGCTCACAGCACATCCCTTACCCCTGCCTTCTCCTCTGGCCCACACAGCTCTTTCTCTTTCTGCCAGCCTCCTGCTTTACAGAGAGGGCATGGGGGAGGGTCTCCTCCACTTGCTTCACTCAAAGACCTCCTGTGTTTGTCCCCCAAAACTCAATGGGGCTGCAGATGCATCCGGTTCCCGCTCTTCAAGAACACGGCTTCCTGGGTTGGGAGGTGCCACCCTACTGAGAATCTTTCCAATAAGCAATTCACCATTTTAAAAACTTTTCAAGTCCGTGCTGCCTGTTGGTACATCACCCACTTCACTCCCACATTATGGCTCTAGTTTTTGCCACAGTCAGGCCGAGGCCATACAGGCACACACAGGCATTTCAGCCCTGGCCCACTGTGCTCTGCCCTGTCTCTGCTGTAACAAAGGCCACTAGTAACCACCCTCTTGCTAAACTCAGAAGACATGGTGGAAGCACTGATCTTACATGGCCACTTTGTAGCACTCAAGGTCTGTGATCCCTCTGACTTGTTCTTTTTTGACTTTGCTACTTGAGTTTTGCTTTCCAGCTGTCTACCTGGTTGCTCTTTTTGCCTGTTTTGGAAATGGAGGTGCTCTCCAGAGTCTCATTTCAGTTCCCTTACTCTTCTTAATCTCAACACACTTCTTTGGGTGGGTTTATCCAAACCCATGGTGCCTACTGCCCTACCCCTCCACTCTCCAAAAAGCAGGTATGCATGTGGAGTCATGTATGTGTGTCTGCACATGTGTGTGTGTGCATGCGTGTGCGTGCATGCACACACACACAACCCCATCTTGGAACTCCTGTGCCATATGTTCCATTTTCATCACTCATCTCCTTTTGGCTATCCCACAGGTCATCAGAAGCTTCTAGACCTGGCTCTCATTTCCTTCCTTACCTCCAGGTTCATCCCTAACTGAATGTATCGGTGACAGAGCCAACACACTTGCCAAACACAGAAGCCTGCGTAACCTTGGACTTTTCCTGCCCTCTTACTTCCTTCATGTTATAAATCACTGAGTATTACCAACTTTGTTTTTTTTGTTTGTTTGTTTGAGTTATGGTCTTACTCTGTCACCCAGGCTGGGGCGCAGTGGCATGAACATGACAATCACCACACCACTCACCACTGCCTTGACATCCTAGGCTCAGGTGATCCTTCCATCTCAGCCTCCCGAGTAGCTGGGACTACAGACAGATGCCTGGTTGATTTTTGATTTTTTGTAGAGACAAGGTTTCACTATGTTGCCCAGGCTGATCTCGAACTCCTGGGCTTAAGTAATCTGCTCACCTCGGACTCCCAAGTGCTGGGATTACAGGCATGAAGCACTGTGCCCGGCCTGATTCTGATGTTTTTAACATCACCCCCAATGCATTGGTTTCTCTTCAGGTCCATGGTCACTCTCCTCTCTCAGACCCTGTGGCCTTCTGCCTGGGAGGAGGCAGAGCCCCCACTCACAGCCTTCCCCCTACACAGTACTCTTACCAGCACATGGGCATCTCCAGCACTTTCTCTTCCTTGTGGAAATCACTCCCTGCCTTTGGAGAAAAGACCCAACTCCTCACTGTGACATACAAGTGCGACCCAGCTTTCACCCCCAGGTGTCTCCTACTATCCCTGTCCTACTCTCCACGGCACCCATGGCCAGCCGCCTGTGGCGCTCCAACATCCAAGTGCTCTGCAGCTCTGGGCCTGACTCAGCTGCCCTAGCCCAAATGTAGACAGCTTCTCTCCCACTCCCTCATCTCATGCAGTTCAACTTGCCCTTCCAGACACACTGGGCCTTATCAGAGAATCCCCCACCTCAGCCCACGCCAGGCCAAGTGCCCGTCCCTGGGCTCCCATAACAGCCTGTGCATACCTCTCACAGACATACTGCACTGGACCAAACTCCCCACCTGTCACCCCAGCAGAGTTATGGCCACCACAAGCCAGGGCCAGGGCTTCTGTCTCCATTTCCTTGGCAGCCAGCACGAGGCGTGGTTCACACAAGTCAGAGCGTGTTAACTGAATGATTGAATAGTCTATGTCTCTTCACTAACATTATATTCGAATTTATTCTCCATAAGCTAGGAATTATAAGGCTGGCCTCAATTTCTGCACTTGTTTGTTTTTCGAATAAGATTTTACCACAACTGTTTTCCACACTTTCACCAGCATGGTGAACTACAGATAATATTAAATGAAGATAAAACACCGAGGTGAGGGCCCAGCTACAGTGACTTTCCGAGGAATGAGAGGGTTGTTCTCTGACTTGCCAACAAACAACTTAAGATACTTCTCCCAAGGGGGATTAATGAGCCCTACAACAAGGCAGACAAGGCTGTTCAGAAAATACTTAACAACAGACCCGCCTCTCACAGAGGGGGAGGAAGGGCCTCCTTTCCTCCAAGTTCCCTTCCATGTTGTGACAGTCACATATGGACTATAAAAAAAGCATGTAACCCGTGTCCAGATTGTAACAATGTCAAAGCAACCTATATAAGCAACTTCTAACAATATAGTTCAACTTGGCTAGGGCAATAATTTTTTTACATGGAATCAATGCATTCAATTGTATGTACTACAGTGTAATTTCACAAAAAAAGTTTCACTGATGTTTACCTAGAAATTATGATAATTTTCTTTATACTTTATAAGTGAGATGAACTGGTTATAATTTTCAAGGCTATTCATCTGTCTTTTCTTTCTCTCTCTCTCTTTTTCTCTCCCCCTCCCTCCTTCCCTCCTTCCTTTTTGTCTTTCTTTTCTTTTCTTTAGGACTTAAGTTTGGCAATTCCTTTATGGACAAGTGTCATTTGAGGTGAAGAATGAAGGTCCCAAAATGTGCCACTGTAGAAGTAGAGTTTAAAGTCTCAGTTCAACTAAGCACCTTATTACTAGGTCAAATCTACCAAGCTGGCTACAACATGTAGAATCTGATCACAACCAAGGTTACAAAACAGCTTAGACTTTTGTGTACGAATTCTCCAAGCTCATTATGCACACCACAGGCCTGAAGAATTGGATAGCCCTTATTAGTCACACTGGATTCTACTTAACTTCCCATTTATATAGCCTTATTTATTTCAAGTATCTATTCAGCTTTTGCAGAATGTAATGCAACAAGATCATACTTTTTCCCAGATAATTCAAAAGGAAAACAATGAAAAATAATCTTGTCTATCTCCTCAGCATGCTAAATATTAATTTCACTGAAATGAATAATATTCATTTTGTAAAACAATAAAGTACTTCAATCATCTGCACAGGCAATAAGAAAGAAAACGAAATACTTTCTATTTTTAAAGTTGGTAAGAAAACAAATATTTATACTATATGAATTTGTTTTTATACAATTACATAGAAATCTCTTATGAATGGAAATAAATAGCATAGGATATAGTCATAAATAAAAAAAGTAAATCTAAAAATATTAAGCAATAGCTACATGTTGGGTTTTTTGATGCATTCTTTCTAAACATAATATATATTTAAGAATAAACAATTAAATGTTATGACAAATAACAATGAATGCAATTATTTCATGTTAAGGCTGTTGTTTGAGCACAAAAAGCTAATCTGTTTTGCTGCTCTTAATTTATACTGAAAAGTTTATACTTTGTCATTGTTTTCCATCATTATTATGCAAAACATAAATATACAATTCCTTAGTAGGTACTTAGAATTGCTCATGTTCACCCTACATATAAGCATCTCTCTAATCTCAGAAAACAAATAATTCTTCAAGAAGTGGGAAAATATTGAAGAAGAAAAGCCTTAATTTTTTTGTAATCAGAATCTGATGTATGGAATAGCGCACACACCTGGAAATACTATAGTTGGTGAGCACACAACTGGGCATTTTCACGTACAGATGAAAGTGAAAGGAAATGTTTCATGCTAAATTGAGTATCAAAGGTGGACGATTAGACTCAAGCACATGGGAGATGGTGTTGCCCATTCTTGCGGCACCTAACCCAGAACTTCACTAGAAAAACAGTGCTGGGCAAACCGAAGAGGTGAGCAGAGAGCTGTGTCACTTGACCTTGGCTCTCATTTGCAAAAGGCTATATTTCAAAATAGAAGATGGGCTTGGAAAAGTAAATACAGCTGTGTTTTCTCCACCCCAGCATGAGAATGAAGGGACCATTCAGAACGGCAGGAAGCTGAGTCCCTTCTTGGTGCACACTCAGAGCCCAAGAGTGTGCTATTATTTCATTTCATGGCTGACTCAGACAGGATTTTCTTATTGTGGCAAAATATGCCAAAATTTACCATCTTAACCATTTTCAGTGTATGACTGAGTGGCATAAGTATATTGACAATGTTACCCAACCATCACTACTGCCCTTCTCTGGACGTTCTCCATCACTCCAAACAGAAACTCGGTACCCAGTAAACCACTCCCATCCCTCTTCTCCCTGAGCCCCGACAACCTTTAATACACATTTGTCTCTCTATCAATTTGCCTATATATACCCTATACATACCCTATAGGGTACCCTATATAGGTATCCTATATATATAACCGAATCTACAAATCTATATTTTTGTGTCTGGTCATTTCACTTAATACATGTTTTCAAGGTCCATATATGTTGCAGTATATATCAGACTTTTATTACTTTTTAATGTGGAATAATATTCCATTATATGTAAATACCATACTTTATTTATCCGTTTATCTGTTAATGGGTATTTGAGTTGTTTCCACCTTTTAACTATCGTAGGACAATATTTTTAAGCTAAAGTAAAATCAACTAGGAGAAAAAGTTGGAATCAATTCTAACAGAATTGTCAGAATTCAATGAATATAGGAATGCAGAGTATTTAAGTAGATGGAGGATAGTTAGCAAGAGCTTGGAGTGAGAGCAACACAAACTATGGTTCCTGCTTATTTTGAATTATAAATTTGTTTAGGTAGAATAAATTTGTTGTATATTTTTATAATACACTCTTTACTTGTCTTTAAAATTCATAATGTAAATCTTGTCAACTTAATATTTTAGAAGTTAAAATCTGAGCATACTTGATACTATTTCAACCTTGTTTGAAATAACTCCATAATCCCTAAGACTTTCCATGTACACTGGAACTCTATCCCTGAATTCTTTTGCATATTATTATATGGTACAAGATGTCATTATCTGCTCTTGGGGAAAGTCTATCCAATAAAATAGAGAGTAAATAATGCTAAGAAGTGATTAAAAATGAGAAGCCACAATGGTGTCCAAAAAAACCATGAGCGGAAAATGTATAGTTCACATAACGTAATCAATTTTAAAAATTATAATGCCTCAATAAAGTAACAAACTTTATATAAGTGACCTGGAATTGCTCAAAGGAAAATGTACAGTGTACGGAAAAAAATGCTTTCAGATTAACAACAGAAAAGTTGGTTAACATAGAATCAATTCTTAGGGTCTTGCTTTTTCAGGATTCCTATCTAAGTTTTTAGGAAAAGGAGGTAATTATCAGAATATATACTGTTACTTGTACATCAAGTTGAAAATTAATCTGCAAGACTTAGTAGAAAGGACACTAGACTCAAGTCCCAATGACCCTGCCTCTACTTAAACTTTGTAACCTTAAGCAAATCATTTAGCCTTTCTGGGTTTCAGTTTACTCCTCTGAAACATGAGATAATTGGACCAGATGATCCAGCTTTAAAGTGCCAGGATTTCAAGCAGACGTAGGCCCCAAACCTTCTGCACTAGTAAAAATTCTTAGGAAATAGTACTTTAATCAGTGTAACAACAGAAGGAAAATAATGACTGAGTGGTACATATCTTGAGAAGCTACAACTCAGAAAGATACTGCAGAGGTTATGAAAAGGATTTCTGTAATAAAGCAAAGCTACCTCTACATCGTTCTTGATTATGAAAGAAACACAGACACTGGGAGTCAAGTAAGAAAAATACCAGTTGCTGCCAATCTTGTCACCAGTTATTGCCTAGAAATCACTTTGATAATTATTTATTTATTTATTTATTTATTTATTTTTTATTTTTTGAGTTGGAGTCTCACTCTGTCGCCCAGACTGGAGTGCAGTGGCCGCTCCCGGCCACTGCAGCCTCGACCTGCTGGGCTCCGGTGATCCTTCCTCCTCAGCCTTCCAAGTAGCTGGAAATACAGGCGCGCACTAGCACGCCCAGCTAATTTTTTGATTTATTGTAGAGATGAGGTCTCACCTGCCCAGGCGGGTCTCAAACCCGCGGGCTCAGGCAATCCACTCACCTCAGCCTCCCAAAGGCACGGGATTACAGGCTGAGCCACCGAGCCCGGCTGTGATAATTATTAAGAACTCACAATGTATGTCCACAATAGAGAAAAAATACTAGATGTTTATAAGTAATATATGTAGAAAATTGTAATATTAGCAATACAGGCAGAAAAATAGGTTAACTATACTAAAATGTGTCTTGGATGCCAGTGCTTGCGAAAAGCCAGTTAGTCTGGTGGTGCTGAACCTGGGTAGAATGTGCAAGGGACGTAGGAGTTCTTTCCAGATTGCTGGCCTCAGTTTGTTGGGAGTATTTCCATTAGAAATGCCGCTAGAAAATATGGAGAGTTGTGTTAAGATTTTTTGTTTTATTCCCACAAGTAGGGAGGGCGATGGCCAAGAATGGACAGGGAGGGGGATTAAGAAAGAGGTACATGTGCAAAGGACAGCAGTTCACTGGAGCTGGAAATGGCTGGTTGTTAAGACGTGAGGGTGAGAGCATACTCCTACAGCTAAGGGACAGAAAGAAGGATGGGATGTGCAGGGAAGACCCTTACCTGGTTCCCTTCTGGCCACCAGGCGACTGCTCCAAGGGTCAGCTGGTTTTCATGATGCTGAACCAGGAACAGAGAGACCTCACAAGGGTGAGAGGAAAACGCAGCATCACACAGTGTCCTGGGACCAGACGTTGACATGGTCATTCCTGGTAACCTGAGCACCTGTTCTCAAAAATTCAGTAGTTTCCCAGACTTTCTAGGTAGTCCATTTTCAGAATCTAGTACAGATTTTCCCTTAGCTTGTGATAGTTTCAACTGCCAAAGTAACTTAAAAGTGAACATATGTAATTTCTAGAAGTGTTTTTAAATGTATAGAAACTGCACTTAGGTTGGGTGCGGTGGCTCAACCTGTAATCCCAGCACTTTGGGAGGCTGAGGTGAGAGGATTGCCTGAGCATGAGGGTTCGAGCCAGCCTGGGCAACTTGGTGAGACCTCATCTCTACAATAAATAAAAAAATAAGCCAGGCATGGTAGCGCACGCCTGTAGTTCTGGTTAATTGGAAGGCTGAGGCAAAAGGATGGCCTGAGCCCAGCAGGTTGCGGTGGCCATGTGCGTGCCACTGCACTCTAGCCTGGGCAACAGAGTGAGACTCCAACTCAAAAAAAAAAAAGAAAGATACTGCACTTAGCGCCTAGCAGAGATTCTGCTTCTCCCTCCTTTGTTCTCCTTGTAGGTGAGTTGATAACAGGAATTCTCTAAAGAAACTAAATAATTTACAGTCCACCCAAGGGGGTGGAAATAAGGTAGTTTAGAACATGAGCCTGATACAGACTAATAAATAAATTATATGAGCTGTTACTGATTCTGGCTCCATTAACTTTACTTTGAGCTGGTCCTAAGGTCCTCATGGGTGCCTTTTTCCACTGCCATAGGTATCAGCTTACCCTGAATGAGCACTTACTTGCCAATCACTGTTCTGAGCCCTTTACCTGTGTGTCATTTAGTTTTTTCTCTATGAGGCAGGTACTATACTAATCTCCACTTAGCAGAAGGGGAATACTGTGGTCCAGAGAAGTTACATAGTCCAACTCTGGAGTTGTGAACGGAATCACTATTCCATTGCCTCCCAAATCAGACACAGTCTAAGGAAACTGCATTCTGTCCCTTTAAAAATGTTAACACTATTGTTTCTAAAGACCAAAAAGTGTCTTCTCTTTTAGAAAAAGTTACAGAATCTTTTTCTAATAATCACACTTATTTTTTCTTCCAAAAAAACAAAGCACATGGCATGTGGAGGATAACAATTTTTTTGGAAAACACATTGGGTGTTGTGTTATGTGTCATTTTTATATCCAGCTGGATATGTTAACTCTATGCAGATCTTAGAAGCCCTGAAATTACAGACTGTTTAGACTATTTTAATCCCTAAAAGCACTCTTGTGATCCCTAAAAATAGCTGTTTCACCTTCACCAAAATATTCCAGGTAAATTTAAGAACTTAAAGTACCAACACACTATCCTTTGTTTATAAGGATGACTCTGAGACAAGCCTCTGTGGCCAACTGTCCAGTCACAGGGACTGACTGCATTCAACTGTCCACACTCCAGCCCCTAGCACTTGGCAAGCATGGCAAGAAGGTGCCAGATGGCTGGGACCTGGGCTGCAATCTGTTCTCAGGAAACGAAAATATACCTTGCCTGTAATGGGCTCAACACATGATCTGGGCCCACTTAACATCATTTCTGAAGCAACTACGCTGAGAGAGGCTAGAAAGGAGAATGAGATCATTTCCAGGACTCAATATAGTTGCAAACTTCTGGGTGGACCCTCACATGTGGTGAAAAAGGGGAAGTATAGCATCACTATATATGCCCAAAGTGGCACCAAAAAAGGGTACGTTCATGCTCAAAGAGGACAGTTGATTTTTAAAAGGCCCGTGAGTATATTTTTACTTCCTATTTATTTAATTGCTTTGAACTAAAACCTAAAAAAACTGATTAAAGTGATAAGGTTCAAAAAAGAATTTTCATGGTGACTACTTGAAAAAATATTTAAAATATTGGCGATCATCAACTAGAAAAAGTAAAGCAAACCACAAGTTTAAAAACAATTTAAAAATTCTGAGTAATCACTAAGAAGAAAACACAAAAAATATTCTCACTTCTTGCACAATGTACCTAATTGGTGCAATTCCTTCAGTTTTCTTTTTTGGTTTTGAAATGAGACCTGTATGGACAATATATGTAAAGTATAAGAGTGTGTGTGTGTGTGTGTGTGTGTGTGTGTGTGTCTGTATATATATATATATATACACAGTGGCATGAGCTTTGTGCTGTCCCCTAGTATGGTTTACATGAGTTTAGGGAAAATCAATTAATGTAATATACCACAGCAATAGAATAAAAAATCAAAAGCACATGATGATTTCATAGGCTCAGAAAAAATATTTGAAAAATATCCAACATTTTTCCATGATTTAAAAAAGAAAAAAACACTCAACAGAGTAAGGATAGAAGGGAACTTCTGCATCCTGATGAAGTCTATCTATGAATATCTAAAACTAACAAAATACTGAACAGCGGAAGACTGGATCCTTCCCCCCTAAGATCAGGAACAAGGCAAGGATATCCACTCTTGCCACTTCTATTCAATGCTATACCAGAGGTTCTAGTTGGGACAATTAGGCAAAAAAATAAAATAAAATAAAACTATACAATTGGGCACAATGGCTCACAACTGTAAAAAGGTCAAAGTGGGAGGATCGCTTGAGTCCAGAAACTCGAGACACAACAAGACCTTATCCCTACAAAAAATACAAAAATTGGCCCAGTTTGGTGGCTCATGTCTGAGGCAGAAGGACTGCGTGAGCCCAGGATGTTAAGGATGCAGTAAGCTGGGGTTGTGCCACTGCACAGCCTGGGTGACAAAATGAAACCCTGTAGATAGATAGGTAGATAGATAGAAAGATAGATAGATAGACAGACAGACAGACAGATATAGATAGAATAAATAAAATAAAATGAAATGAAAATGAAGTAAAAGGCATCCAAATTGGAAATGAAGTAAAACCATCTCTATGCACAGATGACATGATTTTCTACATAGAAAATCCTAAGGAATGCATTAAAATTTTATTGGAACTCGTAAGTTCAGCAAGGCTGCAGGATACAAACCAATATAAAAAAATCAGGTAAAGTCTACACACTGGCAATGAACACTCCAAAGATGGAAATTAAGAGAGCAATTTTACTTCCAATAGCATCAAAAAGAATAAAATATTTAGGAGCAAATGTAATATAAGAAATTCAAAACTCATACTCTGAAAACTGCAAAGACTTATTGAAAATAATGCTTTAAAAACCTAAATAAATAAAAAAAAATTCCATAGATTAGAAGACAAAATTTCTAAGATGGCAATGCCTCTCAAATCGAGTTACTAAAGGAATGCAATCTCTAACAGAATCCTCATTCCTGAGGAAGTCCTGTCCCACACCTGGAGGCAGGAATGCTGCACAGAGGCCAGGGAATCTGGACAGACAGGCCTTGCTGGGTCTTCCCACTCCATCTATTAGGATTAGATCAGACCCTTTTTCCAATCACATTTCTACATGTCAATCATACCTACCCAATGAAGTCTCCATAAAAGGTCCAAGGGCAAAAGGTTCAGGGGTCTTCCAGAGAGCTGAACATGTGTAGGCTGACAGGAAGGTAATGAACTCATCCATGTGTGGGAGGATGGCATGCCTCAACCCCACGGGGACAGAAACTCCTGCACTGGAGACCCTTCCAGACCTTGCTCTGTATATCTCTTCATCTGACTGTTCATCTGTATCCTTTAAAATTATCTTTGAAATAAATCAGTAAATGCAATTGCTTCCCTGAGTTCTGTGAGCCACTCTAGCCAATCAATCAAACTCAAAGAGGGAGTGGTCATGGGAACCCTAACTTGAAGCTGGTCAGTCAGAAGTTCTGCAGGCCTGGACTTGTGACTGGTACCTGAGGTGGGGGTAGTTTTGGGGACTGAGCTCTCAGTCCATGGGATCTGGTGCTATGTCCAGATAGACTGAGTAGAAATTGAACTGGAGGACACCCAGCTGGGTGTCCACACAGACCTGATCACTTGTTTGCTGGTGGGATGATATCCCCACATATTTTGGGGTCACATAAGTCTTCTGTGTTGGCTGCTATTGTGTTGGTGGGAGAGTAGAGGAAAAATAGTTTGAGTTTTTTCAAACATCCAGTAATAAACCCATGTCTATGGTCAACTGATTTTTGACAAGAGTGCCAAGACCATTCAATGGGGAAAGAACAGCCATTTAGCAAATAGTGCTGGGATGACTGGACAGTCACAAGAAAAATAATTAAAATGGACCCTTAAGTCACAGCACATACAAAAATTAACTTAAAATGGGCCAAAGTCCTATAAGAGCTAAACTATAAAAAGCTTATAAGAAAACATAGGGGTAAATATTCACGGTCTCGCATTTGGCAATGGACTCTTAGATATGACATCACAAGCACAAGCAACAAAAGAAAAAATAGATAAGGCCTCATCAGAGTCATAAATTTCTATGCTTCAAGGAATACTATCAAAAAAATGAAATGGCAACACACAAAATGGGAAAAATATTTGCAAATCACATAATTGACAAAGGACTTGCATCTAGACGACATAAAAAGAAAAAACTCTCAACCACCCCAAAAAACAACTCATTTAAAGAACAGACAAAGGATCTGAGTAGATAGTCTCCAAAGCAGATATACAAAAAGGCCAATAAACACCTGAAAAGATGCTTGACAGCACTAGTCACCCAAAAAATGCAAATCCAAACCACAGTAAGACACTACTTCACACCCAGGGGATGGCCGTAATAAAAAAGTCAGATAAAAACCATTGCTGGCTGGGAGATGGAGAACTGGAACCCTTCACACTTTTGGCGGGCAATGTAAATGGCAGCCAGCATGGAAACGGTTGAGCAGTTCCTCAACTGGTGAAACAGAGACCAGCAATTCTCCTCTGACGCATGTACTAAAAAAAACTGAAAACAGGCATTCAGACAAATACTAATACATGAAATGTTCACTGCAGTATTATTCACAGTAGTCAGAAGGTGGAAACAACCCAAATATCCATCGACTGATGAACGGATAAACAAAATGTGGTATATTCACAATATGGAACACTATATATACAGCAATAAAAGGAATAAAAAGGAATGAAATATTGCTTCAACATGGATGACTCTTAAAGACGTTATGCTAAGTGAAAGAAGCTAATCACAAAAGACCACATAGAATATCATCTCATTTATGTGAAATATTCAGAATACGTTAATCTATAGGAACAGAAGGAAGATTAGTTGTAAAAATTTCATTTTCACAGATCAAAGCTACACGTTCAAGAAAAAGGAATACATATTGGTCATGAGTTAGTGCTTTATATTTTCTTAAACACATAATCAGACTCATAAAAGGAATCTTTTCATTCTTTTGCCAAAATATATTTGGATATCATAAATCCACACTCATTTTAGAATTTAATTTAACCCACTTACAACATTTAGATGAACTTTAAAGGAATGTTGAAGATTCTGCTATACATAATGTGTTTAAAAATCACTAACACGCCTTCGTAAGGCCCCTCCGATCGCATAATCATTAGTGGTCCAATTCCGTCTCTTCACTTTACTGTTGGCATCATTCTAGTGATAACCATTCTCACATACATGAAAACATTTTTTTTTAAAAATCAAGCTTTTCCATCACATTAGGAGATGTCCTTCTAAAAAAATACTTTTGTGTTTAATAATTATTAAAATTTGGAGTATATTTACATTGCTTTGATTGATAATATACTACTAATGATTAAAATAATAATTCTGAAGAAATTTTATAGCACTTGGCCTTATGGTCATGGTAAATATATATATTTTAAAATTAATTTATGCCAATTATGCTTTGTTGCCAAGAAATATGACATGGTGATCAATAAAAGACTTTCAAGGTAAAAGATAAAATTCTTTGGGGGGAAGTGGATGGAAATCCGAGTTCAAGCAGAAAAAGGAACGATAGAAATTTTTGATTGATGAAGAGCTAGTTCATGTATTTTTTAAGCAGATGATGTCATGCATCAAATTGCTGTGGGTTCTCAATTTCATTTGGATATTTTTGAAAGAATGATGCAAGAGTTTCATGCTTAAATGTCAATATTTATAATATGTAAAAAATTCCATCCTTTGCAACCATTAAAGTTATAATGGAAAAATTTTTATGACACTTTACAAATGTCTAAGGGGGTATATCATTTTTAAGACTTCTCTCAAGAGTAATTGCTCTAGGATTTACATATAAAATTGTACCTTCACATTTATTAGACATTGCCAAATTGTTCTCTGGAGTAGCTAGACAGACTAATATTGGGCATAAAGGTTGTCCTTTCCCTACAACACCGCCAACACTTGGTGTTTCAGGGTTTTTTAATCTCTACCAAACTGAATGTGAAAGGTATCGTATGTCACTTTGCCTCTGCTGCTTGGTCCTATCTGAAGCTCCTTGCTTCAGTCTGAGCACATCCTCCCAACTCTTCACATCTTGGCTTCAAGTCCACTCAGAGAGGGCTGCTCTGTCCACTCCATCTTACAGCAGATACCTACCCCCAGGTCTGTCCACTGTTCTCAATCTTACTCCGTGAGTTATTTCAGTTGTTCTGTGTACCTTGGTCTCATGTAGTTTTATCTGTCTGCCTATTTTTATTTTAGTTTAGTTTTTTGTGTGTATCTCCTCTAAAAGATAAACTCCATGAGGCAGGGTCTCTGTTCAATCCATTGTAGACACAGTATATGGTAGAATACCTGGCACACAGCAGACACTCAATAACTACTGTTGAATGAATGCATGACTATCACAGGGCTGGGTCACAGAGTAGTGTCCTCCTTTGCCCTTTTTTCAGAAGACCTCTCAGAACCCATTTGGACCACAAAACATGGCTCGTGGTCTCCCTCCTGGCCACACCCCTTAACTTTATTCTGGGTAAACATCTATGTGCACACCCTCACAGACACTTTTGCAGTGAACTGTGCTGAACTGCAGGACAGACAACACAAACATACTAGTCAGCAGCAACCCAACTGTGTGACCTTAGAGAGGTTACCTTCTGTTTCTGTATCTCGCCTGCCTCAGTTTCCTCATCTGAAAAGTGGGAATAAGTGAATTCACTAAGATGTAAGATGTCATGAGGACTAAACAAGATAATGCTGGTAAAGTTCCTTAATACAGTTTCTGGAATGCAGTAAGTACTCAACAAACATTAGCTATTATTCCTCATTCTCTCTAAGAAAATCTGAAAATGTCCATCTAGTCCACCATACTTAGTATTATCACAAAGTTCAATGTGTGGAAAATATTTCATTCTAAGAAGTTCACGTAATATAAAATCTAGTCTAACTTAAGTAACAGAGAGACCACTATCACTTTAAGAATTTGGCATACAGTTTTTCAAAGAACAAGAAAAATTATTTATTAACCTTGAAAATTGAGAAAGTTTAAACAAAGCTGGCAGTAAAATATGACAGAATTGCCAGAGTATATGTAACTTTTTAAAAGTTAAGTTTTATTTTGCTATAGAGATGTGGGGTATAAGTAGGCTGTGTGTAAGTGAAGCCTGGGCCTCCAAATGGCCCTTACTACCCGGAATAGGACCAGGCGCCCTTTGTGTTGTTACACATCCTCCTCCCCTGCCCCCGAGAATCTATAACTTAAAAACAATCCTTTCCTTCAGAAATACTGACAATTGACCTAATAGTTCTTTCTAGTTGTCTTTTCCTTTAGGTTTGATGACTGAATAGTAATTACAATTTGTGTAATGATTTCTGGCTTCCAAACCCAGGTGGGCATAGACCAGGGCAGCCTTCTAGTCAAGACTGCATAAATCTCTCCCTTGCCCCTCCTTTAACATGCTCAGAAAAATATCTCTAACAAGCATTTCGATAATAGTAGGCTTTATTCAGCATATCCTCTGTTGTCATTTTTGAGAGCACCAGAAGTGTCATTTGACTTCATGGAAGTACTATATTTGGCATGTAGTGTAATTTTAACCAAACTGTGAACACTTTAGACATCAGACCAACTGTTGACATAGGAACTGAAGACTTCCTGCATGAAACCAACATGTGTGTAACTTCAACCCAATTGCCAATTTCACTGCAATATATTTAAAATTGCCAAAGTGTGTTTTCTTTCTGAAAACATTCATCATGTATCATTTTATTTTGAGATAGCAAACTGAAACTAAGATTGGCCATAATGTATACCTTTATACAGTTAGTAGCATAACTGATTCTGTTAAAATCAGTTATTGTGGAACAAAAATGACACCGAGACTATCAAGTTGAAAGAGGCTACCATTTAGTCAATTAATAATAATGTCAACAAATGTTAAAAATTACCATCTTTTAAAATGCTATGCTGGATAATATATCATTGGTTCAAAAGAGCTTCCAGAAGTATCTGAAACTTTCAACAATTCATTTCTTTATTAGTAAGTTTAAAAATTCCTCGTGGGCTTAATTTGTATTAGTTCAAATACATCAAAAGATGACTGTCAATTGAAAACATCTTAAGAATTTGTAGCTACACGTAAAAAAGATCAAATTGCTTTAAGCAATTTGGCCAAATGGCTATGAATAATGACCTTGATTTTTGCAGTTAAAAAATGTGCATCCTCTTTATAAAATGAAGACAGCAGTAATAATGCAGAGGGGAGCAATCAGTTAGGAATCAGATCAACTGCATTCACCCATTCAAAAACTAGCTGAGGCCTTGTAATGTGCCTGCCACCATGCCTGGCACCAGACAGAGTGGGAGCAAGTAGTCACGATGCTGCTCTGCTGAGGAATACCATCCCAGTGAGGGGGCTGGGCAGGATGACTACCTGTGAGACTCACTGGGAGGCGAGGTTTCAACTGAGATCCGGAATATGGAAGGAGGCAGTGTCATAAAGAATGGGACCTGAAGCTAATGCAGGTGACCCATGACACTGAGCATGTAGCCTCACCAATGATGTGGTGATGACAATACCATCATTCCTATCTCACAGAGATCCAGTGAGAGCAGATACCAAAAAAAAAAAAAAAAAAGCTGTGTCAATTGTGAAACATCAGCCACAGTGAAAACCATCTTGGTTTGCTCAGAACTAAATTGCTTCCTGGAATGCAGAACTTTCAGTGCTAAAACCAGACAGTCCCAGACAATAATTATGATCCAATACATTTTTTAAATAAAATAAAGTCTTTTAAGTAAACATATATGACTCAATTTCTGCCTATAAACTATCATATTTATAAAATAAAATGTACACAAATGAGACTATGTTAAAGAACTAAGCTGAAGAGTCCTATTTTATAAAATTGGCTTTCAAAAGCATGGTGAAATTTTGATATGCTTGATCTTTTACCTTTTACCTTTTCTTTGCCCTAAGACAAAATGGATGATATGAGATAATATGGAATATCATGCTGCACACATATGTCATTTGAACCTACGTGAATACTAAGTAGAACTCCCAGCAATTTACAGATAGAAAATAAATAACTGCTCCCAGGTCACAGTGTGTATACACTACTCTATACTGCTCTTAAAAACTGAACCCTGGATTACTTTTCTATGCATGAGTGATTCTTTAGCGCCAACGAGGGCTGTTCTCACAATACTAACAAAGGGTGTGCTAAGCTTTAGCAGGAGAAAATAACTAGTCGCCTGACAAGTTACCAAGGAAATACATTGCCTGAAGGCCTCACTCCTACTGGCCTCATTTCCCAGTTATCTGCTAACATGATAGCTGTTACTGGAACACACCCAGTAAAAATCTGTAACTCATGACTTATCTGTGTTAAAGAGCACAAGAAGATTTGGAAACTCTGCTACAGTATTTGCTGGATCTATTTTAAAAATATTTCTGCCGCCATAAGAGTTCTATATGTAAGGTTTCCATAGGGAAAAAAATCTTCATTTTAAGAATAGTTAATAACCAAAATTTCAAATTTACAAAACAACCTAAAAGGGACACTTAGAGCATAGAGAGACTTTGCACTAAAGGCTTCTGTGAAGAATTCTGAAGGACAGACATTTCCTCTTTTCTTTCTAATAAAAGTGGTAGAGCCACAAAAAGCTGGTATCATTGAGAAGGGCACTGACCTTAAAATTTAAGAGAAATTTCTAGTCTCAAGTCTTCCTACTATACTAAAATGCTGTGTGACCTAAAGCAAGTCACTTAATTTCTCTGACTTCCATTTGGCTTTCTTATCCCTAAATTGAAGAGGTTGGGTTAGAGGACCTTTAACCCTACAGAGCTTCTCTGTTAAACAGAAATTAAAAGAGCCACACATGTAATTTACAATTTTCCTGTAGCCACAGTAAAAAGGAAAAGGAAACAGCTAAAATTAATTTTAATAATATATTTTATTTAACCCAATATTATCTAAAATGTCAGTTCAACAAGGAATCGATATAAAATTAACAAAGTATTTTAAATTCTTTTTTTCATATTATGTCTTTGAAATCCAGATTAATTTTACAATTACAGCATGAAGTTCAGACTACCCACACTTTAAGTGCCCAACAGCCACATGTAATGGTGGCTAGAAGTCTATCTGCAACAAGTTATGTAAAACATCCCAGGAGTATTCCATTATTAAAAGTAAGACACACTAGCAGAAATTAGACTTTGTAAAAGCAACCAGCCACATGTTGTGCCACAGCAGCACTGTAAAGGTCCCAACCTCCAAAGCCTGAAATTCCACCTTGGATGGGGATTCCTTTGTATGGAACAAAAACTGCCTATGTTTTTCAATGCTTTAAAATGTAAACTGTAAAATTAATGCAAACGGAAAATCTTTTTAGAAGCCTATGGGTTATACATAGTAAATCAAGTGGTCCCTAATATTTGACCTAAATGTGTTGATCATATTAGCTGGATCACTAGCATCTGACATGGCACTGGAGGGTAAGGATGAGAAAACTGTGGAGGTGGATACCTAAGAGAAAATGTACCTACTTCATGGGCCAGCCTTGAACTTGTTCTTACAGTCGAACTTTGAACTAAAATGGGAAACAGAAAAATGAATTCAGATAATCATGTTTTAGGTGGGTCATTATTTTAACTTGAATGTAAATGAATGTCAGCTGTGACAGTGATATCGGGGAAGAAATTACCAAGACCTGTCACTGCTATAAATGCACCTGGGCTACTGGAAGAGGACATAATAACAAAACAAAAGCTACTTGCAGAAGTGCAGTTAAGTAGGACATTTTAAAACAACTGGGACCTACTTGATAGATGAAATCCAAACCTTTAGCTGCCTTGAAAGAAGAAATGGCAGGACTGCAGTGGAGCTTGGTGGAAGCAAAGCAAGTAGCACATTCGGAATTGTGAGTCATCTGTGCCCTCCTGCAAGTCAGTCTCCACTGTGAGGTTCAGGTGAAGTTTCTCAATAGTCATAGTTGCAGGCGATGCATGTTGGACATGTGGGAAAGGGCTGTGCCAGCCTCTCACTAAGAGGAGGAGAGGGGACCACAGTGGTCCCCAAAGCAACTTCAGCCATGTACTATTTTTACTATCTTTATCTAGTCAGGTGGAAGGAGGCTATGCATTTAAGATAAGTGTTCATACATTATTTAAAAGCATTCATTCCTTCCCATGGACATAAACCAAGAATTAGTATCTCACTCAGTTTGTTCTTACAAGCAAATCTCAATTTTAAACATATTAAGCTTTTTGTGGAGGGAATGGGGGAGTTCCCTGTTAGTTTTTGAGGTTGTGGGGAGGGATATTTTGAGGGGATTACAGAATTGACATGCTGGGCCTGGACATGTTAGCTGTTTTGTCAGTTGGGTAAATTGTGGAAGTAGGAATTTTTCTGGATGGAAGAGATTTCATCTGAAAATCAAGACGTGGTAAGGAATCCCACTGCAGAACACAGAGTAAGCCTTTCACGACATCTCTTTTATGGGCTCCTAAGTCTATGTTCAGCCTACTAGGCCCATATTCACGAACAGGAATGAACTCAATCAAATATATAAAATGTCAGCTAATACTAAACAACACAACTATAGGTAGTGTATGTCATCTGCTTTCACTTATTTTCTATGTGTAAAAAAAGGAATATTATGCGCCATTGCCAATCCACACAAAGACGGGTTCAAATAAATAGCTGGGATTATGTTAAGCTCGAGAAGCAAGCAGAAGCGCAGGGCTCTAAGTTCTGAGGATCCTTCACCTGAGGATAGGTTTCCTATTCTTCAGAGGAGAATCTACCAGTCGTTAGCAATCATTTTAGGTCTAGAACTATCCAATGAGCAACTGATTAAGCCAAGAAAGAGGTTCAACTTGGCAGTAAACCTCAGAATAGGGCAGCGTGGGCCCTGATAGAGACACCTGCGCGCAAAAGCAATTGACCTTTCACGAACCTTGCAGTCAAGTGCTCAGTTTTAAAAAGCAATGGGCTTAAAATGACATCTTGTGCTTCTCTTTCTTAAAGTGGCAGGGAGACTTTAAGTTTCTCAAAAATCAGTTCACTAAATAGATTCTTAAATTTGTACAACCAGAAAAATCCCTTTTGGAAACGCTGGGCGTCCTGGATGGGCCATCTCACATGGAATCACATTTTAAAAATGCGAGATGCCCTGCTTGGCACACAGGGACCCCTTCACAGTCACAGGACAGACCCAAATGGGCTTCTGCAACTATCTCTATCCCCCACAGAAGGAAAGTCTAGGACATGGACAGTGTCTACCTTGTTAATTACTGTACCTCCATCCCTGAGCACCATGTCTGCATATCACAGGTGCTTAAATATCTGTTAAAAGGGGAGAAAAACTGTTTTCTCAGGAAAAGCTAAAAGAAACAAGGATGGACCAACAGCGACCCGAGACTCTGAAGAGTATGTACTGAGCAAGAGATGCGCTATTTTTCTCCTAGGGCAATAATAGCTTTCTTCAGATAATTCACTTGTCAGTGAAATAGCCATACAATAGCAGTCAAAAAAAAAAAAAAAGAAAAGAAAAAGGCAACTTAATTTGCCTCACTATATTTTACTCAACACCATCAGGGACTGCCCACAGGCTATCAAAAACTACAATACTATTTTTCCTTTAGATCTTAATAAATCATCCTCAATTTTCAATGGATCCATAAAAAGTTTTAAATGTTCTAAGTCCTTACGCTCCCATTGGTAATGCCAAATCAGGTTTTAAACCTGTCTTGGTCTTGGTTGTGTTCATCAAAATAAGCTAAGGTCCACTTTTTAGATTGGAGATATAGATAACAACAACAAATAAATAATGACAAAAGCCACTGCGCATAGCGATTTCTAACTCACAAAGCATTTCCACAATCACTTGCTTTGAATAACGCCCCTATGCAGAAGGCAGAGAAAGTTATCCTCATCTCACAGAAGCAGAGCTGGACCTCACCAAGTTAAGTCACTCAGTGTCACATGATTAGTAAATGAAGAGTAGGAAAGTTCAAGGGTGAAATGAGGACAAAGACACAGCTGTAGGTATCACACATGACTGGCTTTTAAAACAAGAACTTTCGTTTACTGTTTTTGTGTACCTAACATACCTAACAGAGACACTGTACAGAAATTACATTTATTTTTTTGAATTGGAGTCTCACTTTGTCGCCCAGGCTAGAGTGCAGTGGCATGCTCACATCCACTGCAGCCTCCATCTATTGAGCTCAGGTGATCCTTCCGCCTCAGCCTTCCAAGTAGCCGGAACTACAGGCGCACACTACCACAACTGGCTAATTTTTTGATTTACTATAGAGATGAGGTCTCACCAAGTTGCCCAGGCTATTCTTGAACCCCTGGGCTCAGGCAGTCCTCTCACCTTGGCCTCCCAAAGTGCTGGGATTACAGGCTTGAGCCACTGTGCCCGGCCAGAAATTACATTCTTTACTGTGTAGTTTTATTATCCAGTCTTGGCATCATTATTTTTGTATCCTACAGGGCCATGGAGAAAGGTGTATGCCATTCTGAATTAAATGGCAGGTTTTTACATTAGATCTTTTATTCATTTGTAATATAAGCTAAGAACCGTATTAGAGGGAAAGAGGATTGGGAATAAACGCTGGAGGCACGTCTCTTTACAGCAATAGAATGTGGTTGGATATAAAGAGAGAGATGTGTCTCAGGTCTCTTCAAACTAGACTACAACTATCTGGAAGATTCCAGATGGAAATGTTTTCCAATTCTTTCTTTGACATTGTCTTGTCGAAGAAGCTTGTTTGCTTGGTCCGGTGAATGTATACAAAAATGTGTTTTTGAGCCAGGCTCAGTGGCTCAGCCTGTGATCCCGCACCTTGGGAGGCTGAGGTGAGTGGATTGCCTGAGCCCACGGGTTCGAGACCCACCTGGGCAACTTGGCGAGACCTCATCTCTACAATAAATTAAAAAAAAAATCAGCCGGGCATGGTAGCGCGCGCCTGTAATTCCCGCTACTTGGAAGGCTGAGGCGGAAGGATCACCGGAGCCCAGCAGGTCGAGGCTGCGGTGGCCGGAAGTGGCCACTGCATTCCAGTCTTTGCGACAGAGTGAGACTCCAACTCAAAAAAAAAAAAAAGAAAAAATGTGTTTTTGTATAAAATAACACAAAATAGGATCATTTGTTACACCGACGGTTTGCACCTGTAATTCCTTACATTCTCTAGTGGAACCACATCTTTAGGAGTAACTGAAGTGCCCACAAGTACTTTAAGTAGCTTTAAATTGTACCACTTACCCTGATTCATGGCATTCCTCCTTTTGGGGGAAAGGGAGAAAAGGTGTATAAATGCACACAAAGTGATTTGGGAATGTAAAATAAAACACTAGAATGCTGCATGTTCAACGTCTGTCTCCTCTCCCCACTCCCACCCTTGCCACAGGTACACGGACACACAAGTCAAAGGCCCCCAGGTTCCTACTAGTGAGAAAATACCAACCAGCTGGCTCAGCCTTTTGTTTCGACAAGAAGAGAGAAGGTCTATTAGGCAACTTCCTGGCACTCAACTCCTCCCCTGCTGGCTTCTGACGTCTATAGACTCCAAGCCAGGGTAAGACGCCTGGCTGGCAACCTAAAACCTGACTGGAGAGAAAGAGAAAGATGCATCCCAGTCCTCTTCAATGCTTGAGGACAACTCCGGAGGTTCAATAAGATTGCCAATGTTGATCTTTTGCCAAACTGTTAGGAACTCTCCCTGATGATCTGCTCGAGCTTGTGGTTTTTAACCTTCTGTGAGGACCCTCTGGTAAAAAATCTGGACTCTTTCCCCAGGATAATGCTGCTATTGTTGCTGTCAGTAATAATGGTGAGGACAATAATGATAAAAGAAATGAAAACACCTACTGTGTATAAAGTGCATACTCTGCCTGTGCTGAGCTGAGCTAAGGGCTTCTCAAGCAGTCCCCAGTGCTCTGCATCCTTCCTCCCCCGTCCCGTACTCCCCCTGCCCACAGGTGCTTTCTTCCCATCTGTCGTTGTCGGCAATGCCAACACTCACAGAGACCTGTGGTTCTCAACCTACACACACACTATCATCACATGGGGACCGCTTAAAAAATATCAGTTCCCTAGAAACCACACACACAGATCCTGATTTAATTGGTCTCGGGTAGGGCCGGGGCACCATATCAGAGTTCTTCAATTATTCTGATATGCAGCCGGGTTTGAGAACCATGAGTATATATAACCTACCCCAGCCTCTACCCTCTCGGTTCTATGTCATCCCAAATCCCTTGCACCCACAACAGCTGAGTACTCCCAGGGTCATGCTAGGTCTTCTCATTAATAACTATGCTAACCCCAGAACTCTATTTACCTTACAGCCTGCCTTACACGCTCCAGAAGCTACACTCAGACGATTCTGTGACCCCCACAAAGATGCCAATCCACTTTTGTATCGCCCAGGACACCATCGAGTCTTTTCTTTCTTTATCCAGTTTGAATTCTGTTCCACCACGATAACTATTTCACTGTGTACACCTCCAAGCCCATTACCTTGCTTGTTCCCATCTTGTTTTCAGCTAGCAAAACTTCAACCTCAGTTAAACCCAATTTCTGCCAACTTCAAACCTGCAGGCACTTGAGCAGCTGGATGTGAGCTGGAGGAAAGCATACGATGATGATGATTAGTTTCTCTTTAAATGTATGGTCATAAATCTTCATCTTCCCACAAACAAATCTAGCAGCCTACTGGCAACTGGACCTTATATTCTTCCCCGTGACACCGAATGAACTGTCTCTGAGGTCAAATCATTCACTTGTAAACAGCACTGCTTCTCAAAAATTTGTTCTTGAGACGACCCCTTCTTTTTCCTCATTATGAATTTTCCCCTCTCTATGACATCATTCCTATTGGCATTCAAGCATGCTCTTACACGCCCTACTTAAAAAGACATTTTAAATTCCTACCTCCCTCCTCCTCCTGCCCTCTTGCTATTATCTCGCAAGTTAAAAGCTTTAAAGAGTATTATTTATCCTTGCTGTTTCCACATTTCCTCACTCCATACCCACTGTGTAGTTTATTTCATTTATTAACCAATGAGGAGATAATATAAAGATATGTGTCTAAGGCATAAAGAATAAAATGCCACGAATACCTGTGTTCCTGCCCAGTTTAAGGAACTCTGAAGTCTGCTCTCTGTCACCCCTGTCTATTCCTATGAGGAAGTCACTGATGTTCTAGATTTCATGTCTGCCCCTGCTTTGCCTTTCTCTTCACTTGTATCACAGATATATATCTGTGGTGTGTGTGTCAACACAATGCACTGGAGAGAGAGGTCTGGATGTTCTGAATCTTATAACTGTTTATTCTTCCAGGGCTCTCTCAACACTATGTCAAGATTCATCCAGGCTGCCAGGGGGAGCAGCTTTGTTTTTTTTATTTCAATGGCTTTAGAGGGTACCGATGGTTTTTGGTTACATGGATGTACTGTATAGTGGTGAAGAAGCCTGGGCTCTAAGTGTACCCGACAGGTGATTTTCCATCCCTTCCTCCTACTTACCATTCTCCCCCTTCTGAGTCTCCAACGTTCAGGATACCACCTCTGTGCCTTTGCAAATCCTTAGCTCAGCTCCCACTTATAAGTGAGATCATGCAGGGTTTTGTTTCCCATTCCTACATTACTCCTTCATTTAGGATGATGATCTCCAATTCCATACAAGCTGCCACAAAAAAACACTACTCCCTTTCATGGCAGAATCATATTCAATGGTGCATATATACTACGTTGAAGATAATTCACTGCCTCTGGATCCACTGTTGTTATTGACAAGTCAGCTTTAAGGCAATCTTTTAAGATAATTTATTTGTCTTTGGTGTTGTGTAGATTCACTAGTCTATGTCTAATGTGAATTTCTTTCTATTTATTCTTTTGAATTTTAGGGCTTCCTAAATTCTAAGACTGATGTCTTTCAACAGTTTTGGAAAGTCCTTAGCCTCTATCTTTTCAAATACGGTCCCTGCTCCTTTTTCTCTGACCTTGCCCCCTCTGCTTCTTGGATTCCATTAAGATG